>JBBYHM010379407.1:0-16410 GCA_038381775.1 Adansonia rubrostipa
TATTAAATAAGTTTTCTAATTAAAACTACAAAATAACATTTATAGGTTATATATATTATATAATTATATTGAAAATTAATATGTTTTATGTATAAATTTGTTAATTTAAACGTATCTATATGTTTATAACACGTTAGACGTGTTAACAGATACAATGGACGTAATTATACATTTATGACACAATTAATTAAACGTGTCTTAATCATGTAAATGGATAGATATGACATGATTACTCGTTTACGGCATGATTAATTAATCATGTCTTAATCATGTCTTACACATGTTATATGTGTTTTACACGCTTATGACATAAAAATTTTTATGTCATAAATGTGTCGACATGATTATGATACGAAACACGATTATATAAAAACCATACATGATGAAAACATATCGTACGAGTGTCGTGTCAAAAATTGCTAATTCTACTTGTAGAGAAAGATAGATATACATGTATATTTTGATGATTTAAGCATAAGATTTTTGTTTAAATATATTTTTCATATCATTTTGAAGTACGTTATTTACAAATACAAAATTACCCAAACATTTGTATCACATAATTAGAATTATTATTTTGGCCTAACAGTTTTTAGGCATGCTTAACCCAACTGAAGGAACGTCTATTACTCACTGAGTAGTTGTAAACATTAAGTTAACATTTTACAGGTTCTAAATACTGTTAGACATATAGGAATATCTGGCAATGACGTTTTGAGTTTAGTGCATTTATTTTTAGAATTTAGTGTGTTAGACAACTAAAAATTTTAGACACTATTATTTGTTAGACTATTTTAAAATTTTATTTTTAAACATATGTTATGCCTTTAAATACATTTTTGCACCTGATTTTAAACAATTCAATTTGTTTTTTTTTTATAAACATTGATTTGTTTGAATTGTAATTTATTAGTTAGTTGCCTTATATATTTATGAGATTATATTTCGTAGATGTACGGTTTTTATTATGCATCATATTAGGACTTGACAAGCATGTTCTCTCAAAATAAACCACTGTCCAACAATTATTTGCAACCTAGACCAGATGAGGCCAGGCAAGATATATTCTTTTTAGCCTCAACTTTTCAATCATCCTTTGCTTATTCATACACAATACACTTTGCTAGAAGGAAACTATGAACATAAAGGAGATCTTATTTGCTATAGTATTCTAGGATTTTTTTTTCTTTTTTGAATAATCAGAATTCAAAGGGGAGTTCTAGGGAAAGGTTCTTAATGTAAGGTTTGGGTAAGGTTGGGGTGCAACCGGGTAAATCGATTGCAATGTCATTTTTTTTTTAACTTTTTTACATATATTATTATATAATAATACATGAAATTATTAGAATTATATAAATATATTATAAGTTACATAAATCATTATCATTAAAAAGAAAAATTTAAAATTATCAATAAATATTACAGTTACATAAATTATTATGATTGATAATATAACTTAATATTACATATTTTTATTATAATTACACATATACATTATTTACATACATAAATTATGATAAAAGATAATAAAAGTTGTAATAATAAATTTATTGCATTTACATAAAAATTTTGTAAGTTACAAAAATTTGTTACAATTAAATAATAAAAAATAGTACTATATAAAACATCATAATTACATAAATTATATTATCTATTACACATGTATGTTATCAAAGGTAATGTGAATAAGTATTGCACATTTTTTTACAATTATGCATAAACATTATTTACTTACAAAAATTATGATAAAAGATAATAAAAGTTATAATATATAAATTTATTACATTTGCATAAAAATTTTATAAGTTACATAAATATATTATCAACAGGTAATAAGAAGTGCTATATCAAAAAATTTTATAGTTACATAAATTATATTATCTATAGCATACATTTATTACCATAGGTAATATAAATATGTATTAAATATTTTTATGTAATTTGTGTTATATGTAATGCATTTGTGTAAAGAATCTTGGAAGATAATGTATATATGTAATTTGTTACATTCAAATATTATTGAATTTACATATAAATATTAAACATTTACATAAAAATATTATCAAATCTATAATATATGTCTATAAAATATTTTTTTAAAAAAATTAACTATAATTTTTTGAAAATTATTTTTTATTATTTGTTAAATATAATATATGTGTGAGAAATTAATTTTTGTAGTAATTTTTGAAGTAAAAAGTTTTTATACTTTTTTTAGTTTAATAATTTATTTGAGAGTATTAGTAATAATTATATTATATTAAGAAAAAAATAATTTTTTGATTAAAGTTATGATTTTTATTAGTTGGTAAAATTACAACTAAACATTACAAAAATTATGTATAAATATTATAATGTACATAATGTTTATATGCAATTTATGTTATATATAATATATTTGTGTAAAGAATATTTGAAGGAAATATATGTATTTAATTTGTTACATACAAACATTACTAAATCTATAATATGTATGTATGTAAAATATTTCTTTAAGAAAATTAACTATAAATTTCTAGAAATTATTTTTTATTCATTATTACATATATTATGTGTGAGAAATTAATTTTTGTAGTAATTTTTGAAATAAAAAAAGTTTTCATATTTTATTAGTTTAATAATTTATTTGGGTATATTAGTAATTATATTATATTAACAAAAAACTAATTTTTTTGATAAATTTATAATTTTAATTAGTTGGTAAAATTACAACTAAATATTACAAAAATTACATACAAATATTACTATTTACATAATATTTATGTGTAATTTGTACAATATGTAATATATTTGTGTAAAGAATATATGAAGATAATGTATGTATGTAATTCATTATATACAAATATTACCGAATTTACATACAAACATTACAAATTCACGTAAAAACATTACCAAATTTATAATATATATATGTAAAATATTTCTTTAAGAAAACAAACTATAATTTTCTAGAAAATATTTTTTATTATTTATTAAATATATTGTATGTGTGAAAAATTAATCTTCGTATTAATTTTTGAAGTGAAAAAAGTTATATAATACATATATAATATATAAATTATACATAAATTATACATATTATATATAATATATATTATATAATACATATATACTATATAGTAGTATAAACATAATATAATAATATATTATATATAATAAAAATAAAAATATTTTTAATAAATTTTAAATTAATATTTAAAATAATAAAAGATAAAAAAATTATATTAAATTATTTAAAAATAATAAAAAATAAAAAATCTTTTATATCGTTGTTCACCACCGAAAAAGGCGAATGAAAAAGACAGAAAAGTATTTAAAAAGAATTACAAAAATGTAAAAGAAAATAATAATTATTAAAAAATAAAAAAATAAAAAATAATTTTAAAAAAGGAAATTATAATTACTATTTTATCTATATTTTTCATCTATTTTTTTTGCTAACTTTCTATTTGGCAGTAATTTAGTGAAGGTTATAAATTATATATATTAAATTATATTATACATTGTTTACTATTTATTTTTTGTTTGCAATCTTAGAGAATTAAGAATTTTTAACTAAACAAAGATATCCAAAGATAGTGAGTTATGATTATTTTACTATACAAGAATAATAAACTATATATTTTTATATTTTCTTTACAAGTTTTTTTTTTCCATTGAAACGTTATCCTCCCACTACACAAGAATAATCAGCTTCAGCATATATAAAGCCATGCTCAAGGTGATATCGATCATACATGAACATGACTACTCTGTATATGTGCTTCATATTTAATTGTAGTAAGTCATACATATAGTTATAATTAGTCATAAATTTAATTATAGAAAGTCATACATTTAGTAATTATTTTTTAATATAAAATATTTTTCATATTTTATTATATAGTATATATCATTTAATATATTACTATGTTATTTTTATAATATTATACATTATTTTTAAAATTTCAATATTCAATATTTTTTTAATTTTTATTATTTTTTATATTAATCCAGTATTGAATATAATTCAAGATTATTTTATAATTTGAGATTTAATATAATACTTTTAATATATATAATTATATATATCATTTATAATTTGGTGGGGGTCGATTTCCTTGTGAAGGGAGCCGATCCCCAACATATATAATATTAATTTTATATTTAATATAAAATATATTTTTATTTTTATTATTTATAAATAATAATTCGAGATTTAATAAAAATAGTTCTTATTTTTTGCTATTTATAAATGATATTTCAAAATTTAATATAAAATATGTTTTTTATTTTTTATTATTTTTAAATAATAGCTTAGAATTTAGTAAAAGATATTTTTTTAATATTTTATTATTTTTAAAAATTATTTTTGATATATATAATTTATATTTGTAATTTATATAAATTTATATATGTAATTTATATATATAGTTTATATATATGTATAAGAGAGTCGGTTCTCTTCCCACACTAAGAAAACTGACTCTCCATGAACACAAGAGCAAAATAGTAGAGAAAAACATAGTTAAATTATAATTTTAATTTTTTATTAAAAATTTCAGTAATTTATTTCTTTTTTGGAATAATTTTTTCTACTTTTACCTTTTGTAAAAATTATAATTCCATGTTACGTTTTTTAAATTCTCCTTATGAACAATAATTTTTAAAATTAACGGTTGAAATTGAAATTTTATATCCAACTATTCAAGCTGATGGGAAGCGTATAGTAAAAAATGTACTTTAGAATTTTTTTGAATTCTAGACTATCAAGTGTCAACTAAGACAAAAATTAAAAAAAAATCAATAATTATAGATAGAGAAATGAACTTTTCTCTCTTTACCAATTTCAACTAACTACTATTCCCATTCCCATTCACATCCAACTAATAAATAAAATAAACTAAAACTCTAATATTACTCAACCAATTTTCCATTTTCTTTAACCAATATTTTTTTTCTCTTTCACTTTCAGTCTCTCCAAACATGGGCATCTCACGGAGCAACACAAACAGCAGGAGGAGAACCCAAAATTACCTTCATGGCCCTCCACTTCCACGACTAACTCCTCCTTTCTATTAACCCCAAGAACCCATTTCCCTTCCTTATCCCCCTTCAACTAGCCACCCTTATCTTGCAAATCAACATAGCTTTTATCCTGCGCATCCCCTACCGCTTCAAATTCATAACAACTATTACTGTTCCCCACCCTTTAATTCCTACACTTACTCAAACCCTATTATTGGTCATTTCCCTACACACTACCATCTTTATAATGCTAACCAAACTAGTCGATGGCCCACAATTCATGCTTACGTCGCTACAATGGTGCCACAGCCATTGCCTCCTTATGTAGAGCACCGGAATGCTAAGAAAGTGAGGAATGATGTGAACGTGCATAAGGATATGTTGAAGCTTGAAGTAAATGAGCAAAACCCTGATCATCATTTAGTTTCTTTCATCTTTGATGCCTTGTTTGATGGCAGGTATTAAGGATCCTTTTTAAATATATATATTGTTGATTAAACTTAGGGTCTAGTTAAAGTTATTTTTTTGAAGGAAAATTTGGAGATGGGGTTTTAGTTTAAGGCTTATTATTTTATTTTTACATGAAAAAATTTTAAAGAAATTAAAATTGCAATCCTTAATGATTTTTTTTTATTTTGAACTTTTATTAGACGACCTTGATTACATAACTAATGGAGAAAAAAGTAATCCAGATCAAACCAAAAGTTGATGTACCAGGTTTGATGTCATAAAATTAATTTAAATGATGGAAATTATGTTTTGGTCATCAAATTACGAAGAAAGATAGAAAATTAGGGCTATTTAGTAGGATTTGCAAGTTATTTGGATTTTAGACTAGTGCATATAACTTTATTATGTTTTATGGTGATGCCATAAACTGATCAAATCTCACGAATTAAGAATCTTAATGAACTAAGCCATTTCTAGTAACTTCCTATCGAGATGAGCAGTAGTTAGTATGCTAATCAGAAGCATTAGTGTCATAAAGACTTGCAATCTAGCGTGAGGCATGGTGCAGACTACATTTTAGAAGCTGATGAGCTTTCTCATTAGCATTAAGAATTGTGTTTTAGATGACTGGTTCTAGCTTTAACTAATCAAACTATGAGTACCACATAAGCATTAGGAATTGTGAAGGCTATATTAGTGACTATCTATAGATGAATTGAAAGGTTTGTACTAGAATCTCCCTTTGAAGATGCAATAGTTCGCATAGTCCTAAGGGCTTTTAATGGCAATTGAAATGTTTAGTAAAGGCTGTGCAATTGAACTTAGGAACTTAATAAAAGTTTCCATTAACATAGAGAGAGAGCTCTCTAGTTCAGCATGCACATCTTTGTCTAGTGTGAAGCAAATCCCAGTAGGGCATTTCCTAGTAGTCCAGTTTTTAAGGGACCTTGTGTCTGATACATCTTTTTACCCATTATGATGCTGTTAAAGCCTTACAGTATTGGTTCACAATATGCTAAGAGGGGCACTCCCTTTTTTCATCACCTTTTCCTTTTTATGCTTCAAATAGATATAGGGTATGCCTACACTATAACTTCATATTTTCTTGGAACATACTATTGGTTAAGCTTTGCCAGCTGAATGGGTGATTAAAATGCTTTTATGCTATTGCTTATGAAGTGACTAACTTAAAAGTTCCAAACTTTTTAGCGTGCATCATTTGTAACAGACTAGTTGAAGGACATTATATAATCCCCATTGACTGATCGCCCACCTATACATGGATAGATTCTTATTAAACCCTTACGGTTTGCCACTGCTTGTAAGATCAAATGATTTTGACAAATATCGACAGAGTTAAGATAAGATGCCTTTAATCTTTTCTTTTCACCATTTTTGAGTTTTTTTACTCCCTTAAAACAGCTATTCACAACATTTGTGAGGGCTATTAAGTAAACTGAACCATTTGCTGATCACTGTTGACAAGAAGAGGTGGGGATAGGATGGTGGCAATGAGTATTGGAAGTTTTCACCTTAGATTTTAAAAGAATGTGAGGTTCTTTTTATGTTGTTTATTGCTTTAGCTTTTTCTTAATCATTTCTTTTCAGAAAGTCCTTCCTTTTAAACATTTGTTCATCATTAAATTTTTTTATACCTAGATAAAGAATTTGATGTTGGGTAATTTGCATCTTGAAACTTATCTAGTTTACCATTTATGATAAAATATTCATGTAGCTTTAGAGAGTGCCAAATTGCATATCTGTTTGTCACCCTTCCCACCTGGGTTACTCATTGGCATATTTGCTTTGCATAATTAGGTTTATTGCATCTAATTGCTTCCTTCTGCTTTATTTATTTATTGAAGGAATTCATGTATTGTGTAGGTATGTTTCAAGATTTCTTAAGGTTGTGAGCCAAACATGTCATAATCTATTCAAGTTTGTTCATGGCTATGGACACTACCATTAGTTTGCATGAATTAGTTTGTTCATCTTGTTCAATAATGAATTCTTTATTTGGATTAGTTTGTTCATCTTGTTAACAAGTTTAGGCATCTTTTTGTAAAGTATATTTTAGTTACTAGGAGTTCATGATCTTGTAGAGTTGTGCTTTTAATGATGTTTTTATTTGTTGTTAGTTAATTACTCGCATATGAAGCAAAGTGAACCGCCAGTTATAATACCTAACTCCCGAGCCAAGCAAGTAATATACATCGAAGATATTAGTTTTGTATGAGCTAGTTAGAAATAGTTGCTTTTTGTGGAGAAAGAAATTCTGGCATTTTTAAAGTCAATTATGCTCCTAAATTATAGAATGCTAGTTCATGTCTCTTGATGATGATTTTTTGTTGAAACTCTAGGTGGTCTTACCCTTTTTTTGTATGTTGTTATATATATTACAACTCTTTTCTTTTGAAGCTAATCTATTATCTATTCCTGCATTTAATGTTTTGTTTTTCAAAAGGCTAGAAAAGATGTAGGGCTATTTATATAGGAAGAACATTCAAGGCCAGCTAAGCCTAACAGCTAAATAATTGAAAAGATGGGAATATCGAAAATCTAAGTTCAAAGTTAATGAGACAGTCAAACTATTAATCGCTACTTTTGTTTCTTTCTTACGAATCTCATTAAATACCCAATGAAATAGGTTGGCCTAACTAGATGGCTATGTAGAAGTAGTAGGATCTTAAACTATTTATAGCTACTATGTTGCATTATCTATTCTTTGTAAGTTATTTGGATCTCAACCCATTTTCACAGCCAGATGATCACAAACATCATTCATAAATTCAGTTCAGCTCAAGTAAAACTGACCACTTTGAACTTTATGGAAAAAGTTTGATGAGCAAAGGATTTAGTTTTAAATGAATCTGGGATAATATATGTGTGTGTGTTGTGTGTGTATGCGCATCCACGTATGTGTATATAATTAAGCATGAGATTTCATTTTAGCTCCGGTGTGAACAACTTTGCCAGTGATTAATTACACTAATGTTTATTCAAGTCATAATAGTTTAGTTAAACATAGAATTTGTTGCAGAAAAAGATTACCTAAGTAGAGAATGTTACTGAGTGGTATGATAGATATACCAAGAAATAATTATCCATAATAGTCTGCAACTCTCTTTTTTAACTATACATGCTTTCTCTTGATTTTTCATTTAGTTTGGCCCCCTTGTGGCTAACTTTTTCAAAAGCTACAAGAAAACATAACTATGAAAAACAATTGAAGGTTTTAAAAAATGACAATTGACATCATGAAATGTCATTGAAGCTTTTGGTATTTTTATTTTGTAGTAGAGTTTTCTGTTATTTTGGAATTTTTCTTTTTTTTTTTTAAATTCTTAATAGAGTCGTATCTCCTATTTCAAGTGCAACTATTAAAATAGTGAATGGAGGGTTGTCCAAGTTTCCTTTAGTAGTTAGCTATATGTTCTATTATCCAAAGTTGCAGTGATCGATACATTAGCATAAAATCGAAAGTCATGCAGGGAAATACAACATATGAATGTAAACAATTAGGCCTAAAAAATTAAAGCTAGAACGTTAAACTACTATGAAAGATGGAATTATATAGGCCTTAATTCTTACAAACCCTTCTATTCACACCATTATCATCAATGTCCTTTAGATCAAATAATTTTATTTGGATTACATCCTTTATACATTATAAGGCCTGCATACTATTCGAAACTCTCTCCTATTCCTTTCCAGCCTTATGCTTTACCCATGCTGCTCTAGAGATTATAGAGATCAATGCCTTGTCTTTGACTTGTAGTCTAGTAAACTCCTAGTCCAATTAAATATCCCTTCCATGCAAGCCATAAACTTGTGTATCTCACCGCATAACCCTAAAGTAACTACAAATGAAGAAGAAATGATTCCTAGTCTTAATTTTTTGTCCATAGAGACAATAATCACTCTCAAATGATATCCTTCATTTAGTTAACCTATCCTTAGTAGGTAGCTTATAAAGAATGGTCATCCATACAATAACAGCATGCTTAGGGATATGATAATGGCAGTACAAAGTTGATGGCAAGTAGCCTTGATTTGTTTTGGCCTTAACTTTTCCCAAACTATAGTTGTAGAATAGGTATGGTTAGTTATTTTCCATATGGTGCCATGCTAAATCAAGTGCAATAGCTTCCTCATACATAAGCAATTGTTTTTAGTACTTGGAATTTCCCAAATACCCTAACCGTTTAACTCGTAAGTTCGAATCCAAGCAATCCATAAAGAGCCAACCTAGATGAAAATAGGCTACGCATGTCTACGTATACATGCTTGATTTTGAGAAAGGATACCTTTCAAACCGAGGCCTATTTTAGACTTAAATTGCAAATACTTACCCAACTAAGCATAACTCTTTGAGCAATGCTAATTAGCCCTTTCTAGAAAAAGCAAGACCATAGTTGAGTATTCTTCTTAATAAGCAATTAGGGAAGTATGAATTGCTTATACAAATAATTACAAAGGTTAGCAAGGATTGATTATACCAGTTGCAGTTTACCAGCATAAAATAAATGCCTAGCAATCCATATTATAATCCTTGCAATGATGTTTTCTATCAAAGGTGTGCAATCCTTAATGATGAGCTTGCTTCTAATTAGAGGAACATTATGGTAACTTACAAGAAAAAAAACCATGCTTAAAGCTTGTAGCTTGCAAAATTTCAATGAGATCCCCTATTTGAATACCTAAACAAAAAAGCTCACTTTTAGCATTATTAAGTTATAGATTAGAAAATGAGTGAAATTGTTGCAAAACCTTCTGTACGCTAACCATAAAATCCAAATTACCTTTAATGATAATTAGTAGATTAACAGTAAAAACATAACTAAGTTAATTTGATCTTTTACATGTTGGATGATAAATGAATTCCATAAGTAGTAACAACATCCAAAAGCCTTGACAGGACATCAAAGGCAATTACAAACAAGTAAGATGACATGGGATCCCTCATCTAACTTTTTTAGCTTTTTTGAGGTAGTCAACCAAACCTCTATTAATTGTTGGGAATTTAATACTAGCCTCGTGCGTGACCAAGTTAGCAATTCAAATATTAAAGTAAAAGTGCAAAGGAATAAAAACAAAGAAACAACTAGATTTCCATATGTTCATTAGGTAGTAATATGCATGTGGTAATCATAATCTTGAAAAACTTTTCCATCAAATATGTGACAGGAAACTATTAGCTCAAAGTAAGGATTAAACAAAAAGATGGACGAATTGGTTCTTTCTAATAATTTAATCACAAATTAACTTTTAACTAAAAATGAAAGTAAAAATGAATTAAGAGTAAAGAAGGTAAATAATCGATGCATAGAGGTTTGGTCCTTAAACTTAGAGTCTACGTTCTTTTTTTTAGGACTTCTTTGCCAAGGTAATTCCTACAATTCACTAGTAAAAATGTTACCTTTGAAGCCAAGGTATAACCTTACAACTCGATCTTTTGAGGCTTAGATAAAACCTTTCAATCCCTTTTAGACCAAATTCTTAAGTATTTTCACTCAATCTTCACACAATCTCCTTGTGATATGGATAAAGTGTTTGCAAGACCTCTAACAGGTGAGTGTTTGCTAAAATTTAAGTACAAGATGGATGAGATGAAAATGAAATTAGAAGAATACAAGTTGAATACATTAAGAATGAACAACTTGAAGATTTTGAGCTTTTGATGTTCAATACTTGATCAATATTGGTATTTCATGCTTTTTGAGCTATTGGAAACGTTTATTTATAGCGTGACACTGAATTATAGATGTTAGACATTAATGAAGTAGGTGGAGAGCTATTGTAGCCTTCATAGATACTTGTTTTCATCCTTTCCTACGACATTGTATCGATACATAAAATGGTGTACCAATACATTGCTCTAAAAAACTAGCCCTTCTAGCCCAGTAGATCGATACAGTTTAAGGTGTATCGATACATTCACAACTTATATCGATACCATTTGGAGTGTATCCCTGCAAATAAGGGTTTCAAGACCTTAGCTACTGTCAAGCAATGCATCAATAGATGCATAAATTGTACTGACATATTCATTAAAAAAGCTTGTAAATGAGTTTTTCTTGGCTTGAAATTCACTTAATCTTCTCTAAAACAAATTCTAAGTATAAATATTCACTAAGAACATTATTTTTGAGAAAATAAGAGATAAAAATCAATTTAGTATTTTCCAAAATATTTTTAATTTAATTCAAGGAAAAATACTAAGTTTGGAAATAATTGAATACAAGTTAATTGAGCTTAAGTTGTTATATTGAAACCAAAATTAATCCAAAGCTAATAATGATAGCAATCTTTCCCTTTTTGATATAATGAAACTTATTATATATTTGCTTGTGAAAAAACTCCTAATAAAATATTTAAAGATTTTCAATGAAAAACCCTTCTCAATAAAAGCATTATTTTCAAAATTTTAAATTTGAGAAAATAAGATCCTTCTGAAAATTTTAAAGCTACAACATTCAAAGTCCAAATATATTGTCCATAATTTTCACAAATCAAGTTATAACATGTAAGCATATAAAAATGTTCAATGTTAACTCAAGCAACATATTATTTTATTCCATCAACTTTCATATTGTGTACATGATTTTCATAAAAAGATGACAACATTCAATGTTTATCAAGTCATAAAATAATTATATTTTCAATATCCATATTGCCATCATTTCAATAGATTCAAGAAGCATATGCAGCAATTTTATAGGTGGCATTTCTCCCTTTTTTTGTTATATCAAAATGCAACTAAGATAATTCAAAGCTAGCAAATTTATAAATATGCAAAGACAATCTATTGAAAATAAAGTGCAAAATATGTCTAACATATGTCAGTGAAGTTTGAAAAGATGTCAAAAAGATATGCGCCATAAAAAATGGTTAAAATGTGCTAAATAATCGACTAAATCTATTGAAAGTCTATTAAATGGTCCAAAGAGTATCTTAAGACTATCCTTCATTATCATTTAGATGAATAACATTGGGAGGAAAAATAAGTGGATGAACATGACAAAAGGCATCATGAGCTCCTTTTTATGAGACTTGATGGTGGCAAATCATCATTCAAATGAATACCATTGAGGGGGAAAAAGAGGGGGATGAACATGACAAATGGCATCATGAGCTCTTTTTTATGAGACTTGATGGTGGCAACCTAAGTGTTGATGTAGGCGAACTGAGTATCGATGGAGGTGAACCAAATATCTAAAGGTCAATAAGAATATCAACCCAGCCCATGAGTGTATCAAACATGGCATATGTTTATGGGCACAGATAAAGACAAATTGATGGCCAGTGGTGTAATTAACACCTCATGCTCCATTGCATCTTCCTTAAGAACATCAGTGTGCTTGAGATGATTAAGTTATGCTTCCGGTGGTTGTGATCCAATTTGCTTTTTATGAACTAAAAAGCCTTTGATATTGGCATAGCTAATCTTAACCATGGATTTGGATCTGAGGTAGCAAAGTCACATAATAGGAATACCAAGATCACTTAAGAGGTTGATACCTTGAGCCTCAAAATAATAGCTAAAGGGCATCTCATGGAAAATTATGCTCAAGCCTTAGACATTTTGATCAATGTCAAGAGAAACAAAATAATAAAGGTTTAGACATTAACTGGTCTAAATCATGTGAAGCCACTAATAGTTGGAGCTAGTAATCTAGGCATATTCTGTGTTTCAAGGGTGGAGAACATAAGTAATCATGAGGTGAAGATATTGATCATGAGAAAGAAAGAGGGTTTTTTTGTGGTCTTCAGTGTAAGTGTTGGCGAGAGCTAAACCTTCGGTGGTGGCACTTTTATTATCTTCATCATGTTTAAATATAGCATTACTTAAGAAGGCACAAATAAGATTTTCACGATCTAGACATTTGAGTGAGAGAAATTAGATCCACCTAAATTGCGTGAATGTGGGAAAGAAAATAAAGTCAAAAGATTAGAACTAAGGAAAGTCAATGACTTGACATTAATGGATAAGTACAGGAGCATAAATGTTGTTAAAATGCTCATAAGTTTAAGCATCTAAAGCATATGTCAAAAAAGGTTTATTTATGGGTGGCGAAGAAAAAAGCATCATAGGTGAGGGGTTGTTTCCAGGTAGTGATTTTGGTCTGAGGAGGTATTATAAGGAAGTAAGATCATTTGGGAATTTCATGAGGTAGTTGGTGACAGGTTGCGATCGGAGGGTGGCTCAGGTAAGTAGAGGTGCTTGAAAGATGGTATGGATGTTGGTGACATGTTTAGAGTGGTAAAGACTATAAATAAGGGTTTCAGATAGGTTTTGGGTGTTTTACAAGAGTATAGTGAAGTGGTAAAGCAGAAGGGATGTTGTGGGCAAGTGTGAGGTGCTAGGTTCTGTAGGTAAGGCTAGGAAAAGGTTTTATTTAGGGCTTTTTATCGAACAAGTTTTAAGTAGAGTGTTTTGATGGGCTAATAAGTGTTTTGGGTATAGATTTTGAGTACAACAAAAAGGATGCAAAAAGGAAGGATAGGGAAAGAAAAATCACAAAAGAATGAAATTTTTTTTAAAAAATTTGAAATTATGAAAAAGAAAAAGGTTAGGGTTTAAAAATAGGGATTTTTTTAATTGAGTTAAAATTTGGTGTTTACGGAAGGAATTTTTGGATTAAAATAGTGAGATTGATGATAGGATAGGGAATGGAGTGGAAATGAGAATTGCTAAAAATTGATTTTGAAAATGTTTTTATGAGGATAAGTTTGGGTGTCAAGAGAAAATGAGAGGAATAATGTTCAATGCTCGATAAAGGAATGATGAATGTGTAATAACTTGAGCATGGATCGATACATTATTAAGTGTATCGATAACTACGCCTAAAATTTAAAAAAATTTGTCAAAAATTTATAAGTTTTCATGTCAAAACATATGAAATCAGAACATTATGCATGAAATGATCAATTAGGAGTGAAACTTGAACTTTTCATGAAAGACTTTGAATCAAAAACTCATTCTGAAGTTTGAAATTTGCGGTTGAATTAGAAGAAGCAAATGTAAAGTTGGAGAACATCTTGCACTATTACTTTTATACCCATCTCTGTATGAACAAAAAGAAGGATTTTGATTGAAATCACTTTATTAAACATATTCATATCACAAAACCATAATTCAATCAAATTCATATAAAACCAAATATGCATTAAAAGACCATTATAAGCATTCATGACCAAACAGGTCCATAAGACAGTTTTCTCATCAAACAAGATAAAAACATTTTAAGCATCATTAATACAATTTTATGAAAATATATCAAGATTTAGCAAACTTTTCACATCATTGAATAGAAATAGCAAAACAAGATCAAGGTGCATTCATTAGATCGATATCACCTTTGATGGCATAAACTTTATCTTTATGAAGTCATTTTGTGAAAATATATGCTAGTTGATGCAAGGTATTTACAATTGCAAGCATAATATCACCTTTTTGTATATCATCTATAACAAAATAATGTCTACTCTTAATGTTCTTAGCTCTAGAATGTTGAATAGGATTTTTGGTGAGATTAATAACATTAGTATTGTCACATTTAATAGGAATATGATCCATGGTAATTCCAAAATCATCTATTTATTGTTTTATCCACATGATTTAGGCATAACAACTTCTTGCGGATATGCACTCCACTTCACTTATGGATAAATCAACATTATTTTGTTTTTTGGAAAACCATGATATGAGCATATTTCAACGAAACTGATAAGTACCGTATGTACTTTTCCTATTAATTTTACATCTGTCAAAATTCGCATCAAAATAAGCATGTAAAGCGTATGATGATCCTATTAAGTACCATAAGCCTAGATTTTGAGTGTCTTTAAGATATCTAGAAATTCTCTTTGCAATAACTAAATGCGACTCCCTAGGTGAAGATTGATATCTGGCATATAGGCAACACTAAACATTATATTAGGTTAACTTGCAAAAAGATTAAGCAATGAGCCTATCATAGACCTATAAAGTTTAGGGTCAACATATTGACCTTCTTCATCTTTTTCAAGCTTTTATTGAAATACTCATAGGTATGGAATAAGAGTTTGTTTCATCCATCTTAAACTTTTTGAGTGTTTGTTTTGCTTGATTAATGAAGATGCCATCCTTAGATTGCTTAACTTGAATTCTCTAAAGAATGTCAATTCCCCCATCATGCTTATTTCAACTTTATCTTACAGAAGCTTATAAAATTCTTAACAAAGAAACTTATTTGTAGCACTAAAAATAATATCATCAATGTAAACTTAAACTACTAAAATGTCTTTACCTTTAACTTTTATAAAAAGAGTTTTGTCAACATTACCTATATTAAAACCCTTTCCAATAAAAAAATTTGAAACCTTTTCATCCCATGCTCTAAGAGCTTGCCTTAGACCATATAAAGCTTTTGAAAGTTTAAAAATGTGATTGGGATAATGATGACTTTCAAAATTATAAGGCTATTGAATGTAAACTTTCTCATTAATAAAGCATTTAAAAATGCACTTTTAATATCCATTTGAAAAATTTGAAGTCATTAAAGCATGCAAAAGCTAGAAGTTTATGGCAATTGGTACATAAGCCAATTTGAAAAATTTTAATATTCTCCTAATAAGCTTGCCTCTATAAGTGATAGTTTTTAAGGAATATGTATGGAATGTGTGACCACGTTTATGGCAATTGGTACATACGCTAGTGCATCAAATGATTTGTTTTGTGTTATAAAGAAGTTCTTGAAATGAGTTTCTTTTTTGATTCTATTTTAGCCCAAACCATCTTTATCAAAGAATGCCCTTCATGTTTCTAGCATGTTATTCAATTTTTGTTGTGCCATATAAAACCTTGTAAATGAGTTATGCAAGTTTATATTCTTCTTGGTTAGTCATCAATATTGACTTGTAACTCATCTACTCTCTTCTTAAGATCATCATTTGTCATGCTTAGTGTTT
>JBBYHM010379485.1:0-14548 GCA_038381775.1 Adansonia rubrostipa
ATCTTTTTATAAAAAAATTTTGATAAAGTGGAAGACAACAGACCAGATAAACCTACGTGAATGATATTAAAATGCAAAAACACTTAGGCATTTAGTATTCATAGGAATATGTAAAAAGTACCATGATCATCATTATTTAATGGAGTATTAAAAAAATTACTCATAAGATGCGGAAACACCAGTGCTTATTCAAGGGAATTATTATCAAATGCAAAGGCAGAATAGAGATTATCATTTCAATATATAGGATCAAAGTTGGGGGTATGAAATATGAATATGTATGAATGAATGTTAATTAACAGTTACCCAATTGATTTCTAATCTTTATAACTAATAATATCGGGCAATTTTCATTTTTTCTAGGATACATGAAAACTGTGAAGTAATAGTGTTGCATTTGGCATTTACATTGCAATATGGGGTTTTGATATCTCTTATTTTATTCTTTTGTTTGACAATGAATGAAGCAGCTGTCGGGCAGGCTGTCGCTACTCGCTATCCCCAACATGAAAATAAGGAAAATGCCAATAAAGTGTTAAGAACTATCCCGGTGGAAAATAGGGCCCATTGGCTTCTCATTAATAGTTTGTTTAAAGTTGGGACAAAGCCCTATAATTGCTGCCACTTGTAGCATGGGGTCTCTCATCCAATTCCCAACTTGCCAATCTGATTATTAATACAGACTCTCCCATTGACATGGAAATGTAAAGCACCACATAGTAATATTTCTAAATAAAGTGAATATGTAGTTATGTACTAGGTATAAGGATTAATTTTCTCATTAAAGTTTTTCCAGTAATTAATAACTTACCATCAAGATAATAAACCCTAAAACCTATTTCTACTGAGAGAATATTGTTTCTTTTTCCTTTTCTTCAATATCTAACCATGCATCTACTCTAAGAGAAAATGATGGGGAAGGAGGGGGGGTTGGTCTTGGAATAATGAGTGGTCCAGCATCAATCGTTCCCTAAAGTTGTAAGCTTTCAAGTATTTAAATGATAAAAAGGAAAAGTTAGATACGTGGGACAATAGGGCCTTTAAGGGCGTGGTCTCTGCTTCCCATAAAATCCTATTTCTTTTCCACTCTGTTACCTCTAAATTCTAGTGTATAAAATATGTATATATATATATATATATTCAGTTTTAACGGATGCTTTCAACTTATAGTATTTCGTAGTATTTTTCCTATTATATGATGGAGAGGGGGGGGACAACAGCAAACAATTAGTTATAATAATAACTTAATATTTAAAAAATATGACATGATTTCTTAACAGTGTTTTTATTTTTTGGCACAAGGTATTTGAACTTAAGGTCTCAACCACCAATCCATTTAATGCACCAGAAATTTTCGATGCATAACTAATTGATATCCAGACAAACTTGATGAGATCTTCCTTGTTTAGGAAAAAGGGTGTTGGGAATTTTGTTTGGTAAAAGAAAAGGAAAGAGTAATGGGTTTAACTCTAGCTTTAAACTTTTTGAGTTGCTCTTAATTAAGCATAATGAAAATCATACAATCAAGTTGCTATTTTCTTGCCCTTAGACAATTATAATTAGGCTGCATTTTGTTAGAGTGTCATTTTGATACTTCAATGCGGCCAAAACTCTTCACACCACACGTAGAGTCGATATTAATGCACCCTTTACAATCTGTTTATTGGCGATTTTGATGCTGTCGGATAATAATAGTAATAATAATAATAATAATCATAAAGAAATGAATATGATTGAAAAGCATGGTCAAATAAGCAATACTATTATTTTTATTTACGGAACAAGCATTTAGATTCAAAACTCTGATTTATATATATATATATATATATTGGGTATTATGAGCCTGACAAGTGACGAAGAAAGCATTTCACCCTCAAGCAAAATAAAAAGAAAATGGTGAATGGCATAGAAATAAAAATTCTATTTTAAAATAAAATTAAATCCAAAGTATATTGCAAGAGGATGGCATCATAAATTGAAATTCACCCTCTATAATTTTGTTACTATCACATTTTCATTCAAATTTAAATTTTTAGTTAACAAATAACAATTTACCACATAATAATTATATATAAAAAAAAATCTGAGCACACTTAAATCGAATTGCCATTCTAAAAGTTTATTTTATAAAAGGGAAAAAGTATAAAAAGAAAAAATTACATTGCTACTAATTAAATAAATGAAAAAACTAAAGTTTTTTCATTTTGAGCTTAAAACTTAATTTTCTTTAATTTTCTAAATTAAATCCATCTTAGTTCTTCATGGATGAGTTAAAGATATATACCCTAATAGTTGTTTTTAAAACACTGTCACATAAACCACAAACCATTAACCAAGACAACGTAAGACAATTGAAGAAAAGGTTGATTTTGATATCTAAAATTATTGACATGTAACAAAATTAGGGTCCAATTATCCTTTCATTGTTATTTAAAAATATAAAATATTTATAATTTATGAATAAATACGTGGATGTAAAATATAATGAGATTACTATATTAAAAAATAACAAAAAAAGAAATTATAATAGGAGTAATAACATTAAAAGTACGTTGTCGACAGAAGAAAAAAATTTCAGACGGTCCCCCCCGCCACCACTACGGCCGTCGTCCAATGAATACCTAAAGGCGATAACAGGTTCGAGCCGTGCCAAAGGTGTAGTTCCTTTTTAGGCAATTTGTTTTTCTTCAACAAAGACTTTGTCGGGACATTATTTCCTCTTTTGCTTTAGGTTTAAATCTCCTGCCTCCTTTTCCTTTTTATATATTAGAATATACTCTCGTTATACTTAAGGAAAATAGACTAAGTTTTAAACATAAATTTAAATTTTTTACTGATATATTATAAGTTTAATGATCAAATCTTTAAATTAATAAAATTAGAATTAAAATTAAAATTATGATATTAGATGAATTAAAATATGACACGAAAATATATAACGGGTTTCAAATTTATAAACTTAAATTTGTAAAATTATTATAAAATTTGATGTGATTTAACCACGATCAAATAAATACATTTTTTAAATTCAAATATTATTCTAAAATTTATGTATATATCCATAAAAATAGTATATATCCATTTAATTTTCAAGTAAATTAGAGTATGACATATGAATTTTGTTATGTTAGTCTCTATCCAGCTAGCGTCATCACCATTACCATTGACCATATTATATAGTATTTTATTCTCTCTCTCTTTTTTTTTAGCCCCATATACTTGTTAGGATATTATAAATAAATGAATTCTAACATAATTTTATATAAAACCTAAGATAAATCCCATAATTATTCATATGATGAAAAAAAAAAACGAAAAAGGTCCAATAATAAACTCTATTTATTTATTTAATTACTTTAACATCAAAATTGCTTTGCTTTATAAATCATCAAAAAAGGTCCATCCAACTTAGTTATATCATCTTCAAATGCGCTGGCAGCGAATTGTTTGCGATGATAATTACTTCATAATTAAACTTTTATTTTTACATATATTATAAGTGTATTCATTAAGATGATGATATATATAGTAATATTATTATTTAATATACAAATAATAAATAA
This sequence comes from Adansonia rubrostipa, assembly GCA_038381775.1. NCBI lineage: Eukaryota > Viridiplantae > Streptophyta > Magnoliopsida > Malvales > Malvaceae > Adansonia > Adansonia rubrostipa. The sequence goes on from JBBYHM010379485.1 coordinate 3,564, forward strand.
ATTATTAACAACTGTTTTTAATTAATAATATTATTAAAAATTCATTGACTTATCTATAACATTATATTAAAGTTACTCCAAAAAATTTAATATTAAGTTGACACTTGGCATTCCTTTTTTCTTTTTTTTTTTCAATCTTATGGGGAATTATAAATTAATTTAATATTAAATTGACATTAGGCATTCTTTTTTTTAAAAAAATTTTGTGAGAAATTACAAATTAGTTATTAAAGTATAAATATTTACAATTTATAGTTATTATAATAAATAAGGAATTTTTTTTTTTTACTTTTGTAATTAAAATTAGATAACATGAACATGACACAAAAAATAATTAAGATACAATAATATTTGACACAAAAAAGATAAAATACATGAATGTCTTAAAATTTATACAACATGAATTATTAACATGTCAAAATTTATATAAAAATATCTCAAATACGATTAAAATATAGTACAGATACACTAATAACATCTCTAAAATTTTTGGGAGAATAGATTAAAGCAGTTCCTCTAAATATGAGGTCTAGGGATTGCTTCCTTTGTCCTTTTTTTTTTTTAAAGTTTTGTAGATTTTTATATATTTATATCATGTTCTTGCTATTTTTCGAGTTATAACTGAATTTAAGGTATTATATATTTATATTAATTTTGACAAGTTAATAATTCATTTTACATAAATTATGATATGTTTGAGTATTCGTATCGTGTTTATTATTTGTATTGTATCATATTTTAATTATTTTTTATTCGTGTTATATAATCATATTATGTTTAAAGTTGTTAAGTCTAATAATACTATTCAAATAACTCCCAATTTCGTACCACTTGTTATCATGTTCGTATTATTTTTTGTATAATCATAATTGTATTCAAGATATAATATATTTATGTAAATTTTGATGCATTCATAATTCATTTTATGTAGATTTTGACATGTTTGTATATTCATGTCATGTTTATATTATTTTTATGTAGTGTTAGACTTGAATTATTTTTTCAATGTGTCCGTTTCATATAACCATTTTATATTCAAAATTTTCATGTCTAATTTACACAATCCAAATAATTTTCAATTTAGCATAGGTCATCATGTCAGAGTTCGCAACTTCGTATTACTTTTTACGTTATAAACGTAATCTAGTAATTATATATTTATATAATTTTTGATGTGTCAATAATTTATTCTATATAAATTTTAACATATGTAATTATTTTAGTTGTGTCATATTATTATATTTATATTATAATATATTTTTTGTCAGCAATATTATAATATATTAATATAAAAAAATTAAATATTATAATTATTTATAAAAATTTCACTCTTACAACAAACACACAAATAAAAAATTAATAGTGAATTATTATACTATTATTTATTCTTCAAATGTTAAAACAAACCATCTTGGGTGACGCTGGTTAGCATCTTAATATTATATATTTAAGCAAAATCCCTTGAGGCATTGCTTTTTGCATTGTTTTTTTTTTTATTTTAAGATACTTTTTATGTAGTTTCTTTTTAATTTTTTTTTTTTTGTATTCGGTGTTGAGTCTATGTTATTTTTTATTATAATGGAATTCAAGATATTATATATTTATATAAATTTTGATATATTAATAATTTATTTTATATAAATTTTAACATGTATATGTATTCATGTTATGTTCATCTTTTTTTGCATTGTATAGTGTTTTAATGATATTTTTCATATTGTGTTTGTATCGTATAACCATTTAATTTTTAAAATTATCAATTCTAATTGATTCTGTTTAATATCTCTTAATTTTGTGCTACGTGTGATCGTATTCATGTTAATTTCTATCTTATAATCATACGCAATGTATTATATGTTTATAAAAATTCTAACATATTAATAATTCGTTTTATAATATATTTTATCTATTTGTATCATATTCATATTATTTTTTATGTCATATCCTATAATTATAATATGTTCAAAATTATCAAATTTAATTGACAATGTCCAAATAACTCTCAATTTTGTGCTACATGTCATGTTTTTATTTAGGTTATTTTTTTATATCACAATTGTATTTCAAAGCATTATATATTTACATAAATTTTGATATATTAAAAACTTATTTTATATAAATTTTAAAATGTCTATCTATTTGTAGTATACTATATTATTATAATTAAATTATAATAAATTAAGATATAAAAAATTAAGTATTTTAAAAAATTTTAAAAATATTATAAAATAATTAATATTAATTATTAATCTTATTAATATGATTATATTTTTAAAAATTATTTTTATATAAGACGTTAAAATTTCCGAGCGAGGCTGGGCAACCATTCTAGTTATTATAAGATATAATAATCCCTAATTTTAGAGTTGAAATCTCATAAGGATAATTACCACTAGATGGATCATGGTGATGCTCAAAATGAAAGAAAAAGGGGAGCAAAGGAAAGATTGTCACGTCACCGTCTGCTCGATGAGACAGTTTTACCCTCGGAAAGCAATGAATCTGATTGGTCCATAATGACGGTTGTACTAACTCAGCCCAAAATTGGCCGTAGGGAGTAGCAAGTGACTGATGAAATCACGAAACAAAAAAAAAAAAAAAAGTAACTGATTATAGAAAGAAATTAGGTCATATACATTACATACATAAATCATAAAGAAAGATGTCAGTCCAATCAGCCCAATTCCCTAGAAAGTAGAAAGTAGGACCCTCACGGACCCTACGCACAAAGACCACCACAAACGGACGAACGTACCATGGTCCCCCACCTCCCTCTTATCCAACGGTTAGGATTCTATTCCATCAACGGCCACAAATTAATCACAGACAGTGGCCCATCAAACCCACGCGTACCCTACAACAATCTCATTCACCCAATAGATTTCCACCGCACATTCTCGATCAAAGCTCTATTGGATTGGCTTCTTGGCTTAGATTTTGCATGCGACTTTTTTATAATTAGAGTTTACAAAATTTAATATAAATTATTATTTAATAATAAAAATAAAAATATTAATATATATTTTATTAATTTTTAAATAATATTTAGATTTTTAGTATAAGTTTGATTACTTTTAGTAAAGAAATAAAAAATTTCATGATCCTGGCTTGATCAGATCCATTTACACTTTTAATTTTAGTTTTTTTTTCTTCGAATTATGATAAAAAATAAAGATTAAAAGATAAATTTATCACTATATTATATTGAGTATTGAAATTTATTTTTTAATTTTATTTTAAGGATTATTATTAGTAATTGTTAATGGAGTGTAAAAACTATATAAGAAGAGTTAGTGGGATGACACATTTTATATTTATTATACTTTAAATTTTTTAAATATATTTTATAAAAATAGTGCTAGCTCATTAATCTCACTTGTAGAGTTTTTACATTTCTTGCAGTGTATAGAATAATTATCCTTATTTTAATTGATATTTATTATTTTATTTTTTGAATTTAAAATAAATTTATCACTATACTATAATTCAATATTGAATTTTATTACTTTATTTTATTTGATTGAATTTACCAGTAAAATTTTATTTTTATTGAATTTTGTCACTCAGTTTTATTTCAAACTATTTAAAAAGAATATTTAACAATATTTTAAAATATTTTAAAATAATTAATTAATTAAAGTTAAAAATTAACATAAAATGTTTTATGATTAAAAAAAAACTTAATTTTTAATTTTCTTTCATATTTTCAAGTCAATATTTCATAAAATAAAAAATTTTATGCTAATTTTTATTTTAATATTTTTTATAAATTAATTTATTATTGTTAATTATTAAAGTACATAGTTGAAATAATTTTTCAAATCATCTAAAAATAATGTTGAGGATAAAATATAATTACCAAAATCAAAATTGAGCAACAAAATCAATAAAAATAAAATTTTAGTTACAATATTCAATTAAATAAAAATAGAGTGACAAATTTACTTGTAATCATAAAATATAATGTCAAATATTAATAAAAATAAATTTTAGTGATAAATTTTAATATTCACTATATGAAATTTAGCCTTTAAAACTAATAATAATAAATAATAATACCAAGGAAAAAAACAATAAAACCTAATTCTAATAATAAAATAAGATTACATCTACTATAGTAAAAAAATTACTATTTTAGTTTTTTTTGTTTTATAATATAAAAAAAGCATAATAGATAAGATAAAGCAAAATTGAAGTGAATTACGAGGCAAAATTGAAGTGAATTAGTGAGTTCGTCTACACTAATTCTCTCTCTCTCTCTCTCTCTCTCTCTCTCTCTCTCGCTCTCTCTCTCTCTCTCTATATATATATATATATATGCAGTGTGGGGGGCGAATTTTTGCTTCTTTCTATCTTCACTTTTCTATATTATTGTCATTAAAGTTTTAATTTTATATTTATATGTTCATTTTGAATTTGAGTTTTGCTGATGATGTCTCTGTATCGACAGTGTTTGATTTGTTGTTTGCTGAAAGAAAATAGCAAGATTTGTTGGTTTTTTAGAAAGAAAATAAAGAGATTGGAGGACACATGGGTACTTGTCACCGACACCTGTACGTTCTGCATGATAGAGAGAGGTATGAAAAGAGAAAGTGAATAATAAGACTGGTGGTTGATGATGAATAGGGAAGATAGAGAGAAGGGTTTTTTATCTTCTTCTTCTTGAGCTTCCTTCCTTTTCTGGGCGCGGGGTTCTTTGATTTTTCTTGCTTATGATTCTTCCTGCGTTTCGTTCTTTTGTTTATTTTAGACTTTGGTAAACCCTAGCTAGAATCATTTTTGAAGTTCTCCTGTCTCTGCTAATTCCTAACTGAAAACGGCATGGATCGTGGATTTTAAGGCCTTACTTTTGGTACCTTTTCCGTAAATGGGTGTTACTGTGTTTTCAGATCTGACTCATTCCTTTTATTATTTTTGGTTTTTGGGTCTATGCGAAAGCAGTTGGTTTCTTCGTTTTGGTCAAATTTTGTTTGGTTTTTTTGTTTCCATGAATTGGTAACGCTCTACCCTTTTCTTTCTTCTTTTCCTTCTGTTATCATCTTCTTCTTCTTCTTCTTTGTATTCTCATCTCATTCTTTGGGACATTGAAACTGACAGAAGAGAGTGAGCACACAGAGGCATTTGTATAAAGCTATACTTTTGCTTTTGCGTGCTTACTTCTCTATCTGTCAGGTCCAATGCCGGAATTTGATCTTTTGGTCGGTTCTAGGCCTGTTTTTGTTCCATACTCACTACTCTCATCTCGTCTCCCTTATTATCTTACTTTCCCTTCTCTCTAGTTCTTATTCTTTAATTAGCCTTATATGATATCTTCGTTCCCTCTCTAGGGAGTTCTTGAATACGGTTGAAGATGCTCTTCGAAGAGGAATATGTTGATATGATGTGCCTACTTGCTACACATGATCCGACTCTGACTGTATCTTTTGTTTATTTCCCATAGCTATAATATTGATTAATTTAATTTTTCATTTTTTTGAAATACTTGCAATTAATTCCTTCAAAGCGTGGCTTTTGATGTAATTCGCCGTTGAGGTAAGCCTGATTTACTGTGCGGATTTAGCGGCAAAACTATGAATAGCATGGGACCATTCACCGTTATCCATTGCCTATTAGTAGATAGGTAGTGTTATGGTCCTCCCTCAACAAACCCTCTCTTCTTTTCTTTTCTGGTTTGCTTCTTTTTAGTACTATCTCCTTCATATTTTTCCTTTTTTATTACTGCGCATGCGATCATCTTCAGTACCCAGAAGTTTTTCCAAACTGGGGTTTTATTTTCACCTAAATCTAGCAGAACCAGGGTGCTACTCTCCGTTGCAAATGGGGTTTTCTATTCGTGAGTTCAATTATAACCCTATCTTGTAACAGTAACATCTTGCATGTTTTACTGTCTGCGAATGGATGTTCTCCATATAGGTTTTTTTTTAATGTTAATTTACTCAAAAGTAATTCCTTTGCCGATTTGATTTTTCAGATTTTATAGTGTATGTACCTGTCTTTCTTTTCTTTAATTTTGATTTGATGGTGTAGCGAGTACAGAATATAAGAAGTGCACTGGGGAACTAGGATTTGGGGCGTGTAATGATGAGTTTCCTTCAACGATTTTCCGCATCTATATTTTCGCTCTTGCTTTTGTATATTCCTTTTGCAGGAGCAGGCAGGCATTCGAGCTCTATAACTCTCCATGGAGGCCTGTGTGGAAGAAAACTTGTTAAAAAGGTTTTTGTATATCATTTTTGAAAAGGCAAATCTTCCATATCTGTCTGTTTTGGGAATTAACTTTGTTTTATTAGTTGTTGATTCAATGTTTTGAGACTTAATATACTTAGCGCACCGCACAGTGTCCACTTTATTTTCCAAAAGCATTTAGTTACAAAAATAAAATGGATCCTATTAAGGTAAAAGAGTTACATGCAATCAACGATTTTCAAGCTTTAAGTATATGATTTCTTTTGGGAAATGAAAACATTCCACTTACCCATCATAGATGTTTGTACATTTTGTTGAATGTGAAGCTAATATTAGTTTATTCTGCACTATTATTTTGAAATACTCCCTAGTTCTCAAAGGTTGGGATTAGTTTCCCTGTTTGAATCTTCTTCAATATATACCTCTGTTAATTAATTATGTTTACTTATATTCTATTTCCAATATAGGGCCTTTGATAAATATAGAAATAACTTACTTATCAACTGTTAGAATGGTAACACTACAATGTGGTTTGAGTTTCTCATTTCATGCAACTGACTGGTATTTGAGATCTTATGTCCATTGCAAGGCCAAAACCTATAAAAAAAAAAATTCACATTTCCCTCATCTTAAGCATGTCATCAATTAATCTTAATGTTGTATATATATGTATAGTTCTACTGGAGACAATTATTAATCTTCTTTTTTAAAAATTTAATTGACTTTAGCTGGCTGCTCCTAGCTACTAGCTAGATTTGCTGTTCTTGATTACACATGTAATATTGTACATGCATTAAGGATGGAAGCAATATCATTATTTACTTTAAGGAGCATGGAATTGATGAAATTGTATTCTTTTTCGTTGTATTTTTTTTTTTTGGGTCTGGGAGGCCAAAATCTGGTAAGATATTTTGACTTTGTTATTACCTGCAAATAAAGAAAGAGTTTTTTTTTTTAAATCTACTTATTATTCCAATGATTTGAAGATAAGTAATTGCATCAATGTTATGAACCAATCTGTATGATTTTCTGTTAAGTATAACTAAAACACTGACCTCCTCAAGTTTCAAATCCCTCCCTGAAACTGTCAAAAAGAGGAGGCCTTTTATAATGTTTATCTTGCAATGGGAAAGAAAAGAAAATTACAAGAAAATGATTATTATTTCTAAAGTACATGTTTCTATAGAAATACCATTGAAATTTTGGACTGGCATTTGATAGATATTAAGCACTGGTCATTATATCCTAATTATATTTTGGACTCACCAAATTATGAGTAAGTTTTCCTTTTTTTTTTTTCTTTTTCTCTTTCAGGCTTTTTGCATTAGTCTTCCTTTTCATTCAACCTTTGTTGTTCTCAAGAAAATGATCACTGATGCGCAGCTGAAGCCTAATATTTTTCCAACGGTATATGTCTGAATTAACAAACATCCAATCGTTGAAATTTTCTGATCTTATTTTGTTTTATACTTCACTATTTTTGCTACAATCATTATTTAATTACTGGCCAATGTCATGCATGCAGATGCAGTATTCTTCTCCATTGTCGTATTACTGGAAGAATCTTCAGCCATTAATGGACAAATGGAAACGAATTTGGGTTTGGGTTCTCTCATTTATTAGTTTTTGGATCCAATGAATAATTTGGTGTTATAGGGAGCATCATACACCAAAAAGTGAACTCCTTAAATCTGGTTCCAGGACTTCAAAACAAGTAAGAAAAAGTTGAAAAGCTAACTTTAGTATCCAGTCTTAATATTTTATAGCGTAATTAATTAATAAAAGAAGTAGATTATGGTTTTTATATATACAATACGGGAAACGTTAACCAAAGCTCATATACATGAAAAAATAATTGTAATTCTGTAAAGTAGTTTAATACATTAAATGCAAAAAATTTTATTAAAATAATAAATCAAAAATCTTTAATAATTGTCTGTACACATCAACTGAGCGGACTTAAATATAATTGTAAACAAGAATATCATAATTTTCTCATTTCCCTATTATAATTATGACAAGCTACATGGGGTGCTTTATTCGAGTGGGATTTTGTTTTTACAGCTTTTATACTTGGTGCAATGGCTGAAAGAAAGTTATTTTGTATTTTTCACACTCCAATTATGGAAACAAGAAATGACTTTGTATAGATGGAAAAAAATTATAGGCTGCTCGATGTCGGCCAATCTGCATCTGACCAGCTTTTAATCGTTAAAAATCAAGTGATTTTTGTCGTCGTCCTTTGATCGGAATCTATCTTGGGGCAATATGGAAGCGTGAATGCAGCTTTTTGATGTACAGAAACAATTCTAATTATTATGGTGTACACCTGTTGCCAATATCAATGATACAGGTGCTATTCTTTTTGTTTTGTGCTTGGATTCCAATAAAACAGCCTGCTTCCTCTTTATTGTTTTGAGAAGCTCTTACATATTTTCTTTTGACAGAAATGCATCAAATTAATAGACAAAAAAAAAGAGGAAAAAAAGATTAAAACTGATGTATCTGAAAAATTCAACATTGCACTTGTGATATAGGTTTCTGGGCATGAGTGTTTTTTTTTTTAAGACTAAAGACGTTGCACTTGCGATAGATTGATCTCCTACAACTTCTAGCTCTTAAACCTGTTGCAGATTAATCACATGAATCTATTATCAGTTTGTTCGACGTACAAATTAGAATGATGCTGTGCACGGGCGCATTGAAGATGCAAGTGCATAGGAGGAGCTGTTTTTCTAGTTTCGGACTATCATGCGGCTTAAGTGGTAATTTAATTTGTCCTAATTACAAGTAATCTATTTCTGTTGCTTTAATCAGGCCTACGCCTTAATTTGTCCCTAATTTACTGATCTCCATCTGTAAATCTCCTACGATGAAGTCAAATACCCTGGAACGCAGCCGTGTTTAGGCGAATTTTGATTGTTTTCCAAAGTGATAATTAAAATTCATCTGAAAGATTTGGAAAAGTCATTACCTTTCACAGCGTTTATAGTAATTTAAGAAAATGGCATGATTCAAAGCAAAATAGTGGTTGGAACCATGTTGAAATCCTCAAGATAGTAATTTCTTTTAAATGTTTTGAATCAAGTTGTGGTCCAGAGGTTAAAGTCTTCTTACTTTTAGGTTGGAGGCTTCTGAATTTCTTAATCTTAACCAACAAACAAAAAGTTTTGGCTGGGAGATGATCGTCTTTAATCCCGATCCTTTACTTCATAACATATTTCCCATGTTTACCGGTGTTGAAAACTGATTTATGATCAAGATGAAGCCAAATCAAGTAATTGTCCCATGGAGGTGATACGTGCTTGTTTTATGGCCTGAATTCTTTCAAATTAAGTGCTAAACTCTAATTAAAAATATTTGTACCAGCAATTAAAGACGGGTTTTATAGGAGTACATTCTAAATCATTTATATAGGAAACATTTAGCGTAAGATATGAATTTGAATTTTGTCTACGATTTGGTATTAATTCATATTTATGAGTCTGAAACCGTTTCCTTATTTAAATTATAAGTTAACTTGATCCACTCTTTGGCTCTTCTATACTATATTTTATATCAACAGCATAATATGCATTCTTGTTTTTAACAATAAACTGCAATTAAATTGTGATTGGCCTCTAAATATTGGTTAGAGAAGAGAAGGGAAAAGGGAACCCCCTTATCTAATGCCTGCTGCATAGAGATATGTTGAGCTTGAGCAGCTAATTTCTCCATCATATGGCTAGTGTAAGAGTTATAGAAAATCATTTTATAGGAGAAATTTCAATACTAGCATAATTGTGAACTTGAAATTCATTAAGAACAACTGCTTCATTATGTTGGTTTGAAAACCCAACTGATTCATTTATCATATATATCTGCTTGTTTGGATTTCAGGGACAAGACCTGGTGCCTTTTATTTCTGAAAATTTGTGTCTGTCTGGGTTATCCAAATCCATATTGGAACTCTTTCTTTGAATAGTGATAGAAATGACTTCAGCTGTAGGGGTTGCCTATTATTTTCTCACTCTCGACCACAATGTTATGGCTGTGATTTGGAATTATTAGACATAATATTTTCTGGTGTTTATAACCAATGGCGAAAAAATGCCTGGACAATCGCTCGCATGTGCCTCAAGCTACTTGTGTACGTACAGTGCTAAAGAATGTAGCGGATGAAATGAAGAAAATTGCAACTTGTTCCCTTGTATATAGTAACTTAGCAACTGTCAGTGAAATTAAGGATTTCCTTAAGTTCTGGAAATGAAAATGTCTGGAACTTTTGTGATTTGTTTTACATGCATTGGATCATAATTTGGGTGTTGAATAGTGAGTTTATGAAGGCAGAATGAAAATGGATAGTGCTATTAATCAAACACAAGACTTTAGAAGGTATTAAACAGTTACTCAAAATTCCAGTTTTTTTAACTCTCTTTAGATTATATATGCAAGATTAAGCATTTAAAAAAAAAAAAATTTGACAATCGGCTACTCCAAATTGAACTGAGAAAGAAGTAAGAACCCCTTCCAACTGGTTTAAGGATAAGGACAACTACAGCTTAAAAAAAAAAAAAAAAACCAAGGGTAGTGATCCTTGTATTTAAGATGGAATACTGAAATAATAGGATCTCCTTTAACCTCCAAATCAGACCCAAAGAGAAGCCCCTTCCAACTTTTTAAGGTCCATGTGAATACATCAGTTCATGGTCTTCGTGAAAGGTACTAAAAAAATACAAATAAAAGCCAAACTGCATCAGCTCATGATACTTGGTTACCCCAATTTAAATATTTTACTCTACATATTTCATAACTAATAT
>JBBYHM010379526.1:0-16393 GCA_038381775.1 Adansonia rubrostipa
ATACCATTTCACCCCTAAATATTAAAGTTTGCTAAATGATCCTTAAACTTTTCTAATTTTGCACTTAGGTCCCTAAATAAAAAATCATAAATCATCACAAAATATGATTAATCATATAAAAATCAGCATTTAAATCATGAAAAACTTCCATATGAAGCCTCAGTCAAACACCTTTGACCATAAATAAAATTTTTTCTATTTTTGTAAACTAATCCCTCAACTTTAAAAAAGTACAAAATGATCCCTATAGTGTGACAAATACTTAAATTTGTTTAGAAACACATGAATCAACTTTCTCATGGCCCATGAAACCTTTAGCCTAGCAAGAAATAGCTAAAAAAAATTTCTACATATTTTACAATTTAATCCCTATTTTTTAATATTGCAAAATAACTAAAAAACAAGAAAAACATGGAATTATTACAAAAGTATACATAAAATCATCATAAAAAGGAACCTATCAAATTCAACCAAGCCAAAAAAAATCAAAATAAGCATGATTTGATATGGAAAACTATGAAAATAAGCATAAATACCAAGCTTGACTAAAAATATAATCATAAAAATAAATATACACATATATTAACAAGAAAACATTAAGAAAGAAACAAGATAAACATCAACATATGTATACCTCAAAATCAAAATAATGATAACCACAATATATTTTACAAGAAAAAGAATTAAGAAATAACTAAAAAAAATCAAATATCATAAATATGCATAAACACCATGTTTTGAATCATAAATAAGAAAAGAAATGAATGAAAATGAAGAAAAACTAAGGGATTAAACATTATACCTTGAATAAATTGAAAACTAAAATAAATTATTTTTTTTAGTGTTTTTTTTTCAACCAAGAAAACTTCCCACTTTCAAATTCATGCTTCTTGTATTTACAAGGGAAGCATTCGACGCAAGGGCTATTTTTTCTTTTCTTTTTTAATTTAATTAGTGATTAACCTCTTTAAGTAATTTGATTTTAAATAAAAAAGTGATTTGATGTAAATTAATAATTTTGTCATTTAGTGAACTACGTCATGCATGACATCATCAATTCTAGAGATTTTGTGTGATATTTGTACATAATCCATAAAATTATATTGTAAAAATTAATTAGTGGGACTAAATAAAAAAAAAAAGAAAATTTTATTTATAGTAAAATTTTATATAGTCAATTTAATTAATCTAACAACAAAAACAATTTTTAATTTATAAACAATTTAAAAATAGGTAGTCATAAAATTGTACGAGAAAAACCCTTATCATAAAAAATTTTTATATAAAAAAATGCAAAACTCATAAAATAGAATTATTTTTTCCAAACTAATTTAATTGAGATTAAATAATAATATTTAAAGAATTTTAAAAATTATACACTCAAAAAAAAAGTTCTAAAAAAATATACAAAGTAGAAAACTCTATATTTGTAAACGAAAAAAATTCTAAAAAATGCAAAACTCATAAAATAAAATGAATTTTTCAAAACTGATTCAACATAAATTTAATAATAATATTGAAAGAATTTTAAAAATTAGAACCTCAGAAAAATGTTTTCAAAAAAATTTACAAAGTAGAAAACTCAGTATTTGGAAACCAAAAAAATTATAAAAAATGCAAAACTCATAAAATAAATTGAAAATTTTAAAACTAATTTAATATAAATTTAATATTACTGTTTAAATAATTCAAAAAATTATAAACTTACAAAAATGTTCTCAAAAAAATTTATAGAGTAGAAAACTCTGTATTTGGAAACGAAAAAAATTCTAAAAAAATACAAAACTCATAAAATAAGATAAATTTCTCAAAATTGATTTAACTTGAATTCAATAATAATATATTAAGAATTTTAAAAATTAGAAAATTAGAAAAATGTTCCCAAAAAATTTAGGGAGCAAAAAACTCTGTGTTTTGAGAAAAAAATTTAAAAATATATTGAAATTTTGTAAAAATGAATTTTACTCAACACGTTAATTAAAATGTACTTTTATGAAAATAATAAAAATGAAAATTTAACACCCGAAACAATTTTTATTGAAAAAAATTTCATGAGTATGGTACTCATGGTATTGTGAAAATTTTAAATTTAATTATTAAATTGGACAACTTGGCACCTTGTGGTATAAAATGCCGATATGAATTTTTTTGTATATTTATGATTTTTTTCAAGGTGTGTATCGGCATAAATACTACATAAATATCAATAAAAATATACGACGATCAACTTTCCAAATGTCACAATAAATTCTCAAAAATTTTTAAAAATGAAAAATTTGACTATAATATTATTCACAGAAATGGAATTCCAAAATTTGACAATAAAAGCTTAAAAACAATTTTTCTTGAATATTTGTCCTTTTTATCTGAGATCGATATTCAAATAGCACATTTTCTGTCGCATGCCAATACGGCCATCTATGTCTAACAGAATAAGTTACAGAAATGTATAAAATATCCAGTAAAGGCCGACCTGTGTCGGAGCACTAGTTATATTCTCGATCTCGAATAACTAAGACTACTAGAAAAAAGACTCAAACAAAATTAAGTGTCTATAGCTACCCTTCTTTGGCCTTACTAAATCAAGAACAAGGTAAAGACAAAATAGACACAATTTCATCTGGACTATAATAGGCCTTATTGCAGAGAAAGCTTTCATGCAATAAATCTTAGCCTTTTTTATTTTGAAATATATATTTCTTTTATATAAGCCAACTGCATTGGGTTTCTATTTAACCAATTACTTTGAGCTTTAACATTTAAATGCCAATTTTGACTGGGTAAGGTCATTTGCTACTCTTGGGCTTTTTATTTTATATGCTGATTTTGAAGAGACAGAGCCATCATTATACTTATGGGCTTCCATTTTATGGTACTAATTTCTAAGAGACAAAGCCATCATTTACTCTTGGGCTTAGTGCCAATTTTGTAAGGATGAAATCATCAGTTACTTTTGGGCTTAGTGCCATTTCGATTAAGTTGAAACCATTATCTACTTTTAGACTTAGTGCCATTTTTGATAGGGACAAAGCCATCAGCTACTCTTAGGCTTGGTGCTAATTTTGAAGGGCAATAACCATCGCTTACTTTTGGGCTTAATTGTTAATTTCATGCCAATTTCATTGAGCAATAACCATCAGCTACTTTTAGGCTTTATGCCATTTTAACCATCATCTATTTTTGGGCTTAGTGTCAATTTAATTATAATTTTGAAAGACAGTAACCATCATCTACTCTTGGGCTTAGTGTCAGTTTTTTCAATTGGATGAGAATTTCTGAAAGCTTTGAGTATCACCATCGAAGCATTAAAAATATATTTTTGAATAAAAATTTTTGAATGCCTTGAATATCACCATCGAAGCTTAGATAATATTTTTGAATGGAAGTTTTTGAATAAAAGTTTCTGGATGCTTTAAATATTATCATTGAAGCTTTAAACCTTTTTTAGCTACTTGATAGTAGGATTGTGTAAATGAGCGATAAATGTTTTTAAGGAATTGTTTAATTTTTCCTAAAAAGTCATCAAATATCAAATTAATGTTTGTCAATTTAAAGATATAACTTATGCAATTGAATAGGTATGCTCTAGACATATTTACAAACTTCTATTGAAACTATGCGAAGTTCGCATTTCATCAAAATTCCAAGATTTATGGAATGGGATCACCTTTTCATTTTGACCTAGGGAAATGTTTACTTGATCAAAATCTATGGAAATTTCAAAATAATTTCAACCATGAATTTTCAATATCAAGGATAATGGATATATAATTTTCATCATGATATTAAAACTTTCTTATGATTAATGATTGCCATTCGAGACATCTTTGAATGAGATGAAGAAATGAATTGAGAGGCACAAATGGGGTGGAACTACTAGAATTTGTTTTAAAGAATTGATATGACAAGAAAAACATTTATTAGGACCAAATTTAAGTGAATTTTCTTTTCATGGGAATCCCTTGAAAGGCAAACAATAAGTTATAACATCCTTTTAATCTTCAAATACAATAACTTGACAGGTATTAAACTAATGCTAGTAAATGCCAAGTCTCGAAGGGTTGATTTGAAAGGCTTTTAGTAAGCATCAATTCCCAAGGTTTGGGTACAAAAGTTCTGAAAGTTTATTTTGAAAGAAATCAATGTTTGGGCATTTGATTCAACCTTCTGTTGATGTTGTGAAATTTCCAAAGTTTTGAGATCATTTTTGAATTAGCATGGAAGGGTTCTTTTTCTTTGGTAGCTACATTTTTAGTTTATGAGCAATTCTAAAGCCTTTAAGTTTATTTAGATCTATCTTTTTCAGGTTTTTCACTCTAAAACTTCAATTTTCAATTGATTACGTTATCATTTCTCGAGGACTTTAAAATCATTCAAAAAGATAAATTTTTAAAGGGCTTTCTAGGAATGACTTAATAGCCCAAATGGATATGTTTGACCAAAATGGACTTTTGTGAGTACGTAACGTAGGCTATGGTTTAGGGTTTAAACAAAAGGATAGATAAGCCCAAATTAAATGTTTGAGGTTAATTAAATTAAGGATCACTTTTATTTAGTAGAACTCAAATCGGTATGTCTTCCAAGGCAAACATACATCTTTGTTTCTTCATTCTTGCTTTTCATTTTTTTCTCTATTTCTTTCTTTATCTAGTTCTATTCCTTTTTCATTTTAAAGGAACTTGAACTTTCTTCATTCTCCCCTTTAAAGGAATTTAAGAGTTGAACATTTTTTTATCCTTTACTTTGAAAGAACTTGAGATTTGAACTTTGAATCGATCTTCGACTTTGCTTTTAAGATCTAACTTGTTCTTTTTGTATCAAAATTTGCCCCTTTAGACTTTGAAGCTTTGCTCTACTCGTCCCTTAGCAAAAAGGGTTATCCTTGATTAGGATTTAAAAAAAGAACTAAATTATCAGGCTAAAAGAGGTTTGCAAAGGGAATACTTTTTATGTTTGCGAAAGGATAGAGAAAGATAAAATTTGTCATTTCAAACAAAGCCATTTGAACTATTAAACATTTTGATAGGAAGAAAGATGAAATTCTTTTTAAAATTATTTTGAGTATTTTAATGATGTCGCAATCATTTTCAACTTTTGAATTTCTTTCTTTTCTTTTTAGGCCTTCTTTTTATATTTAGGCTTAAGGAATGCCCCTTGAAATTATGAGCTCTGTAGTTATCATCACATCTGGGTTTTGGTTTGGCCTTTACAAACAAAATCAAATTGGTATAGGAAACTTCAAATTTCACATCTTATTTTTTAGGTATTGATTTGAAAACAATTTTATCCCAAAGAAAAGGTATTTTTGGCTCATGTTTACTCTTATTCTTTCTAAATCAAGGATTTGGAATATTGTTATGGAAGTTGTAATAAAGGTTATTCAAATGAGAAAGATCTTGGAATTACTATCATTATTTCAACAATTGTCAAACTATAGCATCTAAACTCTTTAAGAGTATAACTTAACTATTCAACCCTTAAAGAATCCTAAAAAGAAGTGTGTGGGTGCCAAAAGGTCTATTGCTAGATGGCAGGCCAATCATGTGGATAAAGGTGTAGGGTTTTTTCAAGAGAATTCAATCCAATGGTGATCATCTACCTAAACAAATTTTTTTACATTTTTTCATTACCATAGATATTGGAAATCATTATTAACAAAATTCATGGCTTATGATAGTATGTACAATGATCGTTAACTAGAAGTTCATTTTAAACTAAAATTTATTATTTAAAAAAAAGGGTACCAATTTAAGTGTCAAGATAGAAACTACCCTTGATTGGTATACTATCCTAAGGTCGATAACCCCTAAACTAATCATTTTTTATAGGCATCAATCAATTCTTGGAATTTTGTCAGGTCAGCATTCTTAAGAACTTGGACTTTGCTCTTGAATGCATTGTAGTTCTCCATGGAATGACCTTCCACTCATTCATGATACTCATATCTAAAACTTGAATTGTACCATTCAAGATAAGGAGGTCTCCTAGGCTTTGCTGGTATAGTGGAGATCATCTAATTGTAAATGAGCCAAAGAAAAAGTTCAGTGTAAGAAATTGGTAGGGCATGGTACACCCTTGTCCTTTCTCTTTTTCACTTATAAGAATCGCCTGAATTATTTTTAAAGTCTCTTTGCCTTTTAGAACTCTAGCTTGAAAAAGTTTTCATAAAGTACTGCTTGATACAGGACAAACTTGTTAAGGTCACTAAGTGATGAAAGGTTGAAGATGAGGACATAGTCCAAATAGATTTCCTTATTTTCTCGACTTAGTATGATTCGGGCTTCCATTAGCTATGACTTGTTAGCATTTGACAATAGGATCATTTTCCTATCTCACATATGCCACCTAGCTAGTGTCCAGATCTTTTTAATTTTTCTGCCACATTCAACTCTTTCTAATGTAAACAAAATATCTATAAACTCATGGAATATATTTTCGACCAATTTGCTGTAATATGGAGGTGGCAAAGTATACATGAAGTAGGCACAGAGTTCTCTATTAGTGAGAGGAGTTTAGACGCACTAGGCTATATCTTTCCATCTATAGGTGTATTCTCTACAGCTTTCATTAGGATTCTTTTTCATATTTGGAGGGTTCCTTGATCCGGGGCCACTTCCAAATGTTCTCATATTATTGCAAAAATGCTTGAGTCAAATCCCTCCACGTACACATCTAGCCTCTCTTTAAATGGAAGTACTATTCCAGAGCTGCCTTATTTAAGCCTTTGGGGAAAATATGGACAAGCAATTTTTCATCTTCGCTATATCTGACTATTTTATGGCAATATGTCATTAAAGTGCCTTAGGGTAAGTGAACTTGCCATACGCTTTGAATTTTGGAATTTAAAACTTTGGTGAAATAATCAGATCCGGCACTGGACCAAGGTTATCAATATCAAAACCAATTATAGGGCTTAGCCCTTTCTATGGCCTTAAGCTTTCTTTCCATAAGTTATAACTTCTTTTTTTCAATTTTTGCTTTAGCCAGCTCTTTGCCTTTCCACTATGTCTTTCTTTTAATCCAAGTTAGGAACTACCAATTCCTCTTGTGCAATGACAATCTTTGTATCCACCCTATGTGCAACGATATCAGGATTAACATTAACAGTTGGTGGTGGATCAGCTATAGGCATATTTTTTTGTACATTCTAGTTATCTATCAGTTGTGCATCTTGGAAATTAGCCGATAGTCTTTTAGCTTCACCCCCTTGGATGTCTCAATAAGAGTATCGACAGTATTTTCTAGATGTTGGCGAACTAACTCGCTTATCTTGATTAGCTCCATCGAACTTGCAAGTTGTGTTGTATTTTTTCCCATTGCGTGATATCTTTCATTTAGCAATTTGTATTATTTCACCTCAAAATGAAAAAAAGAACTTAAATCAATTTGCATGAGTATGTATGTGTCTAGCCACTATTAATCTTTATTATTATTTCGATGTGGACATTAATGAATGGAAAATTGAGACATAAGTTAATGAATAAATGAACGGTATGGACATTAATAAGTGAAAAACTGATATATGAATTAATAACGAATAAATGAATGAATGGATGGATGGATGGATGGGTAGTATTTGATGGAACAAATTAGGTGTCAAGCAAATGGTTGAGTATCAAACATGGAGATATTATAGAGGCAAGAATTCAAGGAAAACAAGTCACGATTCAAAACTATTGTTTCATCAAGCAAAACTCTCTAATTTATTCATTGTTGGTTTACAAAACCATAGTTACAACACTCAAAAGGTAACCAAAAAGATTTGTTTTTGCAAATACTTCTGTTAACATTGAATTTGGTTTTGATATAACAAACAACTTAAGCTAAATTAATTTATACTCAACTTGGTATTTCTGTTAAAATTGAAAAACATTTTGAAAAGTACTAAGTTTGTATTTTATCAAAAAATATATGTTCCAATTATACTTAAAAATGCTTTTGAGATATGTTTGAGTTAATATCAAGTCAAGAAAAATCATTTTATAAAGGATTTTTAAGATATGTATTGATACAAAGAACAAATGTATTGATACTATTCTTAAAACCCTCAAATGTATCGATAGAAGTGTGTCTGTATCGATACAGCCTGTTTGGTATTGATACTCACCCCATGTGTATCGATACAAGGCTTGACAGTAACCAAGGTTTGGCTGAAACCCTCAAATGTGTTGATACAAGTGTGTCTGTGTTGATATAGCCTGCTTGGTATCGATACTGACCCCATGTGTATCGATAAAAAGCTTGACAATAACCAAGGTTTGGTTGAAACCCTCAAATGTATCGATACAAGTGTGTCTGTATCGATACAGCTTGCTTGGTATTGATATTCAGTTCCCTGTATCGATACAACAAGTTGTAATAGTCACTTTTTTTTATTCTTGTATCGATACTATTGGTATTGTATCAATACTATAGCGCGGGTATGAATGGAAACAAGCATTTATCAAGGCTACAATGGCTCTCCAACCACCACATTAAATGCCCAATGTTTATGAATCAATTTTAAGCTATAAATAGAGGTTTCCAACAGCTGAAGATGCAGAGATACAAAAATCATTGAAGCATTCAACAACAAAAGCTCAAAGATCTTTAAAATTCTTCATTTTTACTTGCATTAAATGTGTACTCTTCCAAGTCTATTTGCATCTCATTTACCTTGTACTTAAATTCTAGCAAACATCTACCTACTAGAGGTTTAATCTATTTGCAAAATACTTCATTCAAATCACAAAAGGTGTTATGTGAAAGTGAGTAAAAATATTTGAAAATTTGGAGTAGAATTATCAAAGAGATTGAAAGGTTCTATCTAAGCCTTAAAAGATAGTGGTGTGAGGTTATACCCTAGCTTTAAAGGTAACAATTTGTTTAGTGAATTGTAGGAATCACCTTGGTAAGAAAATACCAAGAAGAGAGGATGTAGGTGCCAAGTTCAAGGACTAAACCTCTATACATTGAGTGTTTGTTTTTCTTACCGTCAACCTATTTTTATTTTCAGTTTACTTCAAATTTATCAAGTTTTTGTAAGAACCAATTCACCCCCTCTTGGTTCAATCCTTTCCTTAAGCTAACAATTGGCATCAGAGCTTTGGTCTCTTTTATAGGTCTCATAACCTTGAGAAAATATCCTTGATAGCTCAAAAATAGAAAATGTAAACATGGTGCTTAAAGCCTCAAAAAACCCATAAGAGTTGAAATAGCAAGATGAAGTTTGTCTCATGGCATTTGAGACAAATGCAGATGCTATAGGACTTGAAGGACATTCCATCATGAGACCTTCACTCTTCAATGGTAACAACTACTCATATTGGAAGACAAGGATGCGGCTCTTTATCTAAGCAAACGACTATGAAGTATGAAGATCATCATTAATGGACCACTCATCCCTAAGAAGAGAGTTGGAGATTATGTTGTGCCAAAGGAAGAAAAAAAAGAATGGGATGAACAAGACAGCAAAATGGCATAATTAAATGCCAAGGCCATGCACACACTATTTTGTGCTCTTGGTCCAAGTGAGTAAATAGAGTTTCACTATGTGATAATACCAAGTAAGTGTGGGACAAGTTAGCAACAACATATAAAGGAACAAATCAAGTCAAAGAATCCAAAATAAGCATGCTTACACTTGACTATGAATTGTTCAAGATGAAGGCAGATGAAACCATTAAACAAATGTCGAATAGGTTTACGGACGTTATCAATGGGTTAAAAACACTTGGAAATACCTATCCAAATAAAGAGATAGTGAAGAAGCTACTCAATAGTCTTCCCAAGTCTTGAGAAGCAAAAGTAACAGTAATTGAAGAATCCAAAAATCCCAACACTCTCTCCTTGGATGAACTCATAAGTTCTCTTCTAACCTATAAGATGAAGATCAAGCATGAACAAGAGCTACTAAAGAAGTCAAGTGTTGCCTTTAAAACAACTACACCTAGTGATGATGATGATGATGAAAAGGTTAAGGAAGATGAAGAAATGGCCATGTTCGCAAAAAGATTCAATGAATTCATGAGAATGAACAAAGTAAGAAGACCTTCTAGAAAAGAAATGATGAAGGGAGACTAAAGCAAGAAAGAGAAAGAACAAATCATTTGTTACGAGTGTAAGAAGCTGGGACACATTAAATTTGAATGTCCAATGTGGAAGAAATCAAACCCGAAGAAGCAAAAGAAGAAGGCTATGGTGGCCACATTGAGTGATAGTGACACATCCGATAATGATGAAGACGAGGTGCCCAACCTATGTCTCATGGCTCATGATGAGCCTAAGGTATCTTCTAATGCTAATACTTACTCGTTTGATGAATTGCAAGATGCATTTGATCAATTACCATTAGAATTCAAAGTCATGAATTTAAAATACAAGAAAATAATTTCTAAACTTAAGGAAGAAAATGAAACTTTAAGCATGACAAATAATGATCTTAAGAAGAAAGTAGGTGAGTTACAAGTCAATATCGATGATCTAACCAAGAAAAACACAAACTTGCATACTCAGTTACAAGATTTTATATGGCACAACAAAAATTAAATATCATGCTAGAAATACAAAGAACATTCTTTGATAAAGATGGTTTGGGCTATAATAGAATTGAAAAAGAAACTCACTTCAAGAATTTCTTTATAACACAAAATAAATCATTTGATGTATCTAGCATATATACTCATTGCCATAAATATGGTCACACATTCCATAGATGTTCCTTAAAAACTATTACTTATTGAGGCAAGCTTATTAGGAGAGTATAGGTCCCTAAGGGTCAAGATGAAGCTACCAAATTAAAATGGATTCCAAAAGGCATAAAAATTGTGAACACTAATACTCAAGGACCCAAGAAAATTTGGGTACTTAAAAAGAAAACATGACTTTGTGGTTGTAGGAGGAAGAGAATTGCTTCAAGGAAAATTCAACGAAGGAGAATTCTTAGTGCCTTGATAGTGGATGCTCAAGACACATAACCGATGATAAAAATCAATTTATGAAGCTAAGGCCTAAGGATGGAGGAAGTGTTACCTTTAGTGATAATTCAAAAGGACAAATTAAAGGTATTGGAACCATAGGTAACAACTCTTTATCTAACATTGAAAATGTTCTATTTGTCAAAGGTCTTAAACATAATCTCTTTAGTATTAGTTAATTATGTGATAAAGGCATAAAAGTTATTTTTGAATCAATGAATTGTCAAGTCATTGATATTAAGACTAATCAAATTGTTTTTATAGGACATAGAGAAGGAAAAGTTTATGTTGTGCATCTAGATGACTTATCTTCTCAAAATATTTATTTCATTGCTAATAATTATGACTTGCCTTGGTTATGGCATAGAAGATTAATACATGCTAGTATGAATGTAATTTCCAAACTATCTAGAAAAGACCTTGTTGTTGGATTGCCAAAAATAAAATTTGATAATGATAGAATATGTGATGCATGTGTTTAAGGGAAACATAGAAGAGCTTTATTCAAACCAATTAATATTGTTTCAACTACTAGAGTATTACAACTTATTTCTATTGATCTTTTTGGTTGTACTAAGACATTAAGTTTAGGAGGTAAATAATATGGATTTGTTATTGTAGATGATTACTTTCGGTTTACTTGGGTTCTCTTCTGAAGCTCTAAAGATGAAGCCTTAGAAAAATTCATTACTTTTTGTAAAATTATCCAAAATGAAAAAGGTTACTCTATTTCAATTCAAGTGTAAGAAGTGATCATGGAAAAGAATTTAAAAATCTTGGTTTTGATAAATTTTGTAATGAAAATGGTATTAGCCATAATTTCTCGGCACCTAAAACTCCTCAAAAAAATAGAGTTGTTGAAAGAAAAAATAGAACCTTAGAAGAAATGGCTAGAACTATGCTTTGTGAAAACAATTTACCAAGATATTTTTGGGCGGAAGCCATTAACACTTCTTGCTACATTATAAATAGAGCTATGGTTAGGCCAATCCTAAAGAAAACTCCAATGAACTTTTTAAAGGAAGAAAACCTAACATTAGGTATTTTCATCCTTTTGATGCAGATGTTTTGTACTAAATAATAGAGAGGATAATCTTAGAAAATTTGATGCAAAAAGTGATGAAGAAAATTTTCTTGGTTATTCAATAAATTCCAAAGCTTATAAAGTGTTTAATAAGAGAACTTTGTTTTTTGAAGAGTCAATACATGTTATATTTGATGAAGCTAACTCAACCTTGAGAAAGATGTCTCTTGATAATAATGATGTAGAGATTTACCAAGAATAAGCATCATGTAAGGAGCAAGGACAAGCAATGCAAAATCAAAAAGCTCCAAAAGAGGAAGAACTACATGAGCCAACTCAAGTAGAAAGGGAAAGAAATCATCCTAGAGAGTTGACTTATGTCAAAGAAGATGAGATAATTGGTGATCCTAAGCAAGGGGTAAGAACTAGATCATCTCTTAGAAATACATGCAATTGTGTAGTTTTTTTTCATAAATTGAACTGAAGAATTTAGATGAGGCTCTAAAAGATGATAGTTGGATGATGACTACGCAAGAGAGTTAAACCAATTTGAAAGCAGTAAAGTTTGGAATTTAATAGAGAGACCTAGTAATTATTGCATCGTAGGTACTAAATGGGTTTTTAGGAACAAACTTGTTGAGAATGGAACAATAGTTAGAAATAAGGCTAGATTAGTAGCTAAAGGATATAGTCAAGAAGAAAGAATTGATTATGATGAAACTTGTGCCCCCGTTGCTAGACTAGAGGCCGTTAGCATACTTCTAGCCTCTGCATGCTTTAACAATTTTAAGTTGTGTCAAATGGATGTCAAAAGTGCCTTTTTAAATGGTTTCATTAATGAAGAAGTTCATGTTGAGCAACCTTCTAGTTTTAAAAATCATCATTTTCTTGATCATGTCTTTAAACTTTCAAAAGCTTTGTATGGACTAAAGCAAGCACCTAGGGCATGGTATGAGAGGCTCTCAAAAATTTTAATTGAAAAAGGTTTTCATAGAGGCAATGTTGACAAAACTTTTTTTATAAAAGTAAAAAATAAGGACATTTTAGTGATTCAAATTTTTGATGATGACATTATCTTTGGTGCTATTAATGAATCTCTTTGTTAAGAATTTTCTAAGTTAATGCAAGGTGAGTTTGAGATGAGCATGATGGGAGAATTAACATTCTTCTTGGGACTATAAATTAAACAAACAAAAGATGGCATCTTCATCAATTAAGCAAAGTACACTAAGGAATTACTCAAAAGGTTCAAAATGGATGAAGCAAAGCCTTGTTCCACACCTATGAGTACTTCAACAAAGCTTGAAAATGATGAAAAAGGTAAAATTGTTGACTCTAAACTTCAAAGGTCTATGATAGGTTTATTGCTATATCTTACTGCAAGTAGACCCGACATAATGTTTAGTGTATGCCTATGTGCTAGATACCAATCATCACCGAGGGAGTCACATCTAGTTGCCTTGAAAAGAATCTTTAGATAATTTAGAGACACTCCCAATCTAGGCTTATGGTATCCAAAAGAATTCTCTTGTCTTACATGCTTATTCGGATGCGGATTTTGGTGGATGTAAAATTGATAGGAAAAGCACTTTCGGTAATTGTCAACTTCTTGGAAATATGCTCATATCATGGTTTTCCAAGAAACAAAATATTGTTGCTTTATGCATAATTGAAGCAGAATACATATCCATGGGAAGTTGTTGTGCCCAAATTTTATGGATATAACAACAAAGGGAGGATTTTGGCATTACCATGGATCATATTCCAATTAAATGTTACAATACTAGTGCCATTTATCTCATAAAAATCCAATTCAACATTCTAGAACCAAGCACATAGAAATTAGACATCACTTTATTAGAGATAATGTGCAAAAAGTGATATAGTGCTTGAATTCATTGATACCTTGCATCAACTAGCTGATATTTTCACTAAACCACTTGAAAAAGATAGATTTTGCATAATTAGAAGAGAAATTGACTTAACGAATACACCCTAAATTCATAATTTGATAAAATCCTAATACCTTGCCTCAATATTGTTTGCATCATGCATAGTTTGAAAAACTAGCTTAACATACCTACTTGTTTAATTCTATGCACTTGTATAATTTTTTGAATAATTTTGTTATCTCCTGATTAAATTTTGAATTGTCCATGCTAAATGATTTTGATGTGAAGATTTTGGTTCAAGTTGTATTTTCAAATGTTTTTCAAAGAATAATTGAGTCAAAAATATGCCTAATTTGATGCCATCTTAATGGAAATGACCCAATACTAGGCCATACGCATCGATAGTAGCATATTCTTCTTCCCTGTATCGAGACCAATTTCCATTGTATCAATACAAACCCATACTTGTTCTTTGTATCGATACCTGACTCTAAGTATCGATACACTATAGTGATACTCCCTAGCCTGTATCGATACAAATCACTTTGTTTTAAGTCTCAAGACCTAGTTCTTTATATTGATACAAAACCCAGCAATGTTCTTTGTATCGATATTGCCTCTTCTGTATCGATACTCACTGTTAATTTAGGACTCCTTGTGCACGGAAAGCTCATTGTATCAAGCACTTTCCTTCTCATCCCTAGCATCATCTCCCTCACTCAACCTTCAATCATTAAAACTTAATTCCTCACACTTTTCTTACAATCCTTGATCCATAAACCGATTAACTTCATCACATTTCACTAAACCCATTTGAAAATCAACCCATTATCATCCAAAACATCAATAATTTGAAACCCTCCTTCACCTTAACCCTCACCATTTTTCTTTTGAATTCTATCAACTTTGTTTAAATTTTTTCATAAATTTTGAATTTTTTTATTCCAAGTTATTCCCCACACTGTTGTTGCGATTGGTTACGAATTTACTCCCTACACTACACCAAATTGCCATCAAAACTTATCGCCCACCACATGCTCGACCATTTTCCCCAACTAGCTTGTCCTTAGCACTTTACCTATTTGACCTGTTCGACCTATTCTGTGACCATAATCTACAAACCTTATTGAAACCCAATCGCACTTCATCCGAAACCCACTCAATCATATCACACACTTCAGTAACTTCAATCTGCTCTCCTACTTGTCCGAATCACCATCCAATTCTACCGTGCCACCACCTACTCTATAAAAGTCCTCAACCACTTTTAAACATTACCATGGCTCTAAAGACCAAACAAACTGCCCATCATCAAGGACCTATCACCCATGCTTTAACCTCTACCAGTCGTCAACCACTTTTAGCCTAAATATAATCATTTTTTGACCTATGTTTCCGTGATACATGGGCTCGTAAGCGGTTCACCACCATCTATGCTCGTATGCCCATCCAATAATGTTGAGTCATCAACTTCCTCTTTCTTTAGTCCATTAGTTATCCATACTTTTAGATTTTTTAAACTTTCAGATGGACCAAATATTTTTCTGTAAATGTTTCAGTTCATAAGAATCTTGTCCGTGCATTTTTTAGCAATGCCTCCATTATCATTGATGGTCACAATCATGTCTTTGCTATTCGATCCTATCTTTTAGGACAAGATCTTATCGTTAACCGGCTTCTCTCGCATCTGCCTTTAATTTCTTGAATGAAGCTGTAATCCATGAATGTTCGACTCCTGTGGTCTTGCGCACCCTAAGCAATAAAGCCACACTCTTTCCTCTGGCTGATCACTTACTCTATCTTATCATCTCACATGTCTCCGTCCATATGACACCAAACATACCTTGATTAGCCCAAACATACCTTTATATGATTTAAACCGGGATTCATCCAAACTTAGCCCATTTTATCTTCACGAACCTTGTTCTTTACATTCGTGGTTGTCATAGCCTTCTCCACAGCATGGCCTTGAGTCACTACTTTGACACTCAAGGTCTTGATCTTTTGTACGACCTTGGGATTATGGTAACCATTTATTGTTATATTGGTCACAAATCCATAGGGTTCACTGGGTATGAAATTAAGGTACTGACTTTGTTCCTAAGGCTCGTTGATAAACATCACTTGAGCAATCGAATGCTTCTACTCTCGATGATCATGATGATGATATGAAGCATGATGAGCCTCCTCCACTCTGGCTTTCACTACCTTGTCATCTGCGTCCATGGACATTCACATTGTACGCTTCTATTATGAGCGATCTTGATACATGGGAGGGATGATTTGATTCATGGGATCATCTCTTTGACACTATCGATGCTCATTTTTTTACTCTCAAGCATAGTCACCAGGCTTTGACGAAGCAATTCCATGCTTTTTCGACTACTTTTCCTTATGCCCTTCCGCCTATTTCTCTAGCTGTCGAGGTCCTTCGGTCGATAAAGCTTAGTCTAATTAGGCTTGTTTTAGGATATCTCTTATGTTTTTAGGACTTTATGATTCTCAAACTCTTTGCATTCCTT
>JBBYHM010379536.1:0-16392 GCA_038381775.1 Adansonia rubrostipa
TATCTAGTGTAAAATATTTTTTATTTTTATTATATATAATATATTATTATATTATGTTTATAATATTTATAATTTATTTATAATTTATATTATATATCATATATAAAATATATATTCTTTTAATTTTTTAAAAATAATTTTAATTTTAATATAAAATATTTTAAATTTTTATTAGTTTTAAAATATATTTTTAATATATATAATTTATATATAATATATAATATCTAAGATCCAATTTTTAATATATTATGTATATAATATATAATGTATATATAATATAAAAAGGGGAGCTCTTTTTTTACAGGGAGCTGACTTCCCACATAATATATACATGTGTAGGGTAAAAGTCGATATATATAATATATTTTATAATAAACTCTTGATAGAAGCTTAATCACTATTTGAATTCGAGCTTGTATAGATAGTTGTCGAGCTTATTTTATGTAAACCTTCATATATAATTATTTAATAAAAATAAAAAATAATTTTGAGAAAATTAAAGTTAATTTTTTGAAAATAATATTTTACATAACACTTTATAGATTTGGTAATGTTTTTATATAAATTTGTAATATTTGTATGTAAATTCGTTAATGTTTGTATGCAATAAATTACATATAAACATTACCTTCAAAGATTTATTACACAAATACATTATATATAATACAAATTACACATAAACATTATGTAAATTATAATATTTATGTGTAATTTTTATAATATTTAGTTGTAATTTTATCAATTAATAAAACTTATAAATTTATTAAAAAATTAATTTTTTCTTAATATAATATAATTATTACTAATATACCCAAATAAATTATTAAACTAAAAAAATATGAAAACTTTTTTTACTTCAAAAATTACTACAAGAATTAATTTTTCACACATAATATATATAATAAAAAATAAAAAATAATTTTTAGAAAATTATAATTATTTTCTTAAAGAAATTTTTTACATACATATATTACAGATTTGGCAATGTTCTTATATAAATATGTAATTTTTATATGTAAATTAGTAATGTCTGTATGTAACAAATTATATACATATTATCTTCAAAGATTCGTTACATAAATACATTACATATAACATAAATTATACATAAATATTATGTAAATTATAATATTTATGTGTAATTTTTACAATGTTAAGCTGTAATTTTATCAATTAATAAAAAATTATAAATTTAATCAAAAAATTAATTTTTTCTTAATATAAAATAATTATTACTTATACACCCAAATAAATTATTAAAATAAAAAATATAAAAACTTTTTTACTTAAAAAATTACTATAAAAATTAATTTCTCACACATATAATATATTTAATAAATAAAAAAATAATTTCTAGAAAATTTTAGTTAATTTTCTTAAAAAAATATTTTACATACGTATATTATAGAAAAGATAATATTTATATGTAAATTCGGTAATATTTGTAGATAACAAATTACATATATGCATTACCTTCTAAGATTTTTTACATAAATATATTACATATAACACAAATTACATAAAAGGATTTTATACGTATTCATATTACCTATGATAATAAATGTATGTTATAGATAATATAATTTATGTAACTATAATATTTTCTGATATAGTACTTTTTATTACTTGTTGATAATATATTTATGTAACTTATAAAATTTTTATGTAAATATAATAAATTTATGTATTATAATTTTTATTATTTTTTATCATAATTTTTGTAAGTAAATAATGTTTTTGTGTAATTGAAAAAAAATATGTAATACTTATTCACATTACCTTTGATAATATAAATGTGTAATAGATAATATAATTTATATAGTTAAAATGTTTTATGTGCTATTATTTTTTTATTACCTAATTGTAATAAATTTTTATAACTTACAAAATTTTTATATAAATGTAATAAATTTATGTATTATAACTTTTATTATCTTTTATCATAATTTATATATGTAAATAATATATGTGTAATTATAATAAAAATATGTAATATTAAATTATATTACTAATCATAATAATTTATGTAATAAATAATATAACTTATGTAACTATAATATTTATTGATAATTTTAAATTTTTTTAATGATAATAATTAATGTAACTTATAATATATTGATAAATTATAATAATTTTATATATTATTATATAATAATATATATAAAAAACTAAAAATAAAAAAAATAACCGACTATATCAATTACCTTAGGGCCTTACGGAACCGCTCTTTAAGGAGCGTTCCCCGTGAGTCCCCGTAAGTATAACTGGCACAAGTAACTTGTTAAATGCAAGATTTGTCATGGTGGTTCCTAATGTTTAATGAACAAATAGAGGTTCAATTTAGGTGTTAGTGACTTCATCCCCGTTTGATTGGACTACTAATCGTCTTTATATTATTTTTTTAATCTCAATAATTCAAT
This sequence comes from Adansonia rubrostipa, assembly GCA_038381775.1. Classification (NCBI taxonomy): domain Eukaryota; kingdom Viridiplantae; phylum Streptophyta; class Magnoliopsida; order Malvales; family Malvaceae; genus Adansonia; species Adansonia rubrostipa. The sequence continues at coordinate 2,421 of JBBYHM010379536.1, forward strand.
GCACTAATGCCGTAGAAGAAAAGGTACAATAATATGGGCAGGATGTGAAGGGATCGATGTGATGGTTATCTACTCAAAGGGCCATTCTTAAATGATGGCTGGGGTAAAAGTTGATGTGGGTCGAATTGGAAGAATCAAATGATGCATGCGTTGGGGCCCCTCCGGAGTCCTTGAGTCTCGACGACCAAGAACAATCATGAAAAGAGGGTTGGGGGGTGTGAATTTGTGGTACAAATTATTTGCTACTTTTAACAAAAATTATCTCTCCGTACGCTGCACAAAATTGGCCTATAGTTAAGGGGCACTAAATGTTATACCCACTCAAAGCAAGCGAAAAATAATTAAACGCAGCAACAATCATTGTACGATCAATGCCATGAAGGTTGCTGTCAATCCAACCGATACACTTCAAACTGCATTTTAGCTGCAGTGTTTGACAGCAGAAGTTATGATCACATCGACAGAGTTTCGAAATTGTATCAAATAGGAAAGGACTTTTTTTAAGGGCTGGTTTGTTCGGGGGGTATTTGAGATCTCCTGCTGTTGGAAACTCTTGTTTAATTTCTGGTTTAATCTCCTAATGAATTTGAATTCTAGTGGCAAATTATTATGAGGTTTCCATCCCAACTTCAAAATTGTCGGTGGAGTTCTCCAGAGTCAAATCCTTGTTGAAGAAATTACCAGCTAGCTTATAAAATATTAAAAACATCATTTCGATTTTCGAGTTTGAAATTAGATGATTTTATATGGGAAGAGCAAAAAAGAAAATGTTGAAAAAGTAAAGAGAAAGTGACAGTCACTACTTGCCGATGAACAAAAACAATTTTAAGTATCAACATCCAGACCAGAAGCCATAATAAATTAATGGAATCGGCTGTAGGGATTAGCACAGTCAGCCACTCTAAAAAAAAAAAAGAAAAAAAAAGTGGTTGTATGAGATGGGTATTAGATAATGGTTGCAATAGTCCACAATGAAGGGTGTTCGGTTGGTGAGGATGAGAGGTCATACCATTAATCAAAGAGAAATTGATTTATTCAACCGCATTAACTCATTTTTGATAGAAGAGTATCCTTTATACAACATATAAATAGATAATTATTTTGTACATTAGAGTTAGTGAAATGTAAAATTTAACAACTGATATTAATATTTTACATTTAAAAAAACAAATGTAAATATTAAATGTTTTCTCTTTTAAAATTAATTATTTCAGATTTCTACTTAATAAATATAAATATTTTATCTTTCTTAATAAATTAATTGAAAAAAATAAAAAAAAGTTATCACATAATTTTCAATGTATTTTTTTTTTATTTTTTAGTAGATATCTTTATGTTTTACGGTATGAAATTAATATTGAAATTTGTGATTGCTCTTCTCCAAAAGTACATTAAGAATTAAACTTTAAACCATTTTTATCAATATAAGCATACTTTTATCTCTCGTATTATACCTAGCAAGTACTAGTTGATTTCAATTTTTAATTTCTTGAACCTCAAAAGGGATAGAGTTATTTAACTTCTCACGGGTTTTAAAACTTAGTAATTTCAAATATTCAATTTTGAATAAAATATATGCATATTTTTCTTTGAAAAAAAAAAAACTCTCTTTAAACAAAAAACCAATAAAGCATATAATTTTTTTACGAAAATTTTTATCCAACGATATCCTTTAACCCTTTATTTAAATTTACTTTAAAAAATTACGTATTTAAATTCTCTTAAAATCATAATCTCTAATAACAACATTATATAATTTAAGCTAGCACTTAGCTAACAAGTAAGGCACTACAATAAAAAATATTAATTTATTTATTTTAAAGGATTGGTTAGCGTAGAAACTTATGGCTTGATTTAATATTTATACCCAACTCGCTAGGAAAAAAAATATTATTTTATAATTGATTTTAAATTTTTTATTATATTGTTAAATGATATATTTAAAAGAGTTGATGACCATACTATAATTTTACAAGTCGGTTTAGAATATGCACCTAATTAGCTCTAAAAAATTTATTTTAAACTTTTTATATTTAAGTTTTTTTATTTTTATTTAATTTTTAAATAATTTATTTAAAAGTGTTGATCTGTACGTTGACTAGATGTCACTTTAAAATTCATACTCGACTTGCACAAAAAAATTTTAAACAAATAAATTTATTTATTTAATTTAAATGATATATTTAAAAGGGTTAGTCTATATATTGACTTGCATGTCGATTTAAGATTCATAACGAACTGGCTTAATAAATTTTTTTAAAAAAATAAATTTATTTATTTTAATTTTAAATGATGTATTTAAAAAGATTAATCTATACATTACTTCTTGAATCGATTTAAAAGCTATATCCAATTGCAAATACAAAATTTAAATATATAATTTATTATTTAATAAAATAAAATTTAATATTAATTTTTATTAATAATTAAAAATTATAAAAAAAATTAAAGTTCAAGGAAGAGGAGGCTTTATTTATAGTTTTTTCTATTTTAAAAAAAAAAAAAAAAACATAAAGACCATGTATCGACAGAATAGTTGTTAATAGATTAGAAATAATGTAAACCAAAGTAATGTGTGGAGTTCGAGGCAGTGACGGTTGTTCATTTGATTTATCCGAAACCTTTTTTTTTTCCCGGTGACATCAAAACCCGCTTGCAGTTTGAGAGTCTGAGTCCACTTTAGTGGGCCTATTTTAGGTTTTGAGGGCTATAGTCCGTTTGGATTCTGAACCCAAACTTGAGAAATCGATTGGCAGATTTGGTTTGGGCTTTGACCCATTGTTATTATTGTTATTATTGTTGTTGTTGTTATTATTATTATGAGGTTTCAATGTCTCGGATGCCTTTCTATCTGGGGAAAAAAAAGGGGCCAAGATCAAGTGTAAAAAGTCCATATAATGATCAGCAATCAGACGAAACTGAGTTCAAACTAATTAATTGACCTTCAAGTGACAAAGTCTATCATTCTATTGGTTCCTAACAAGAAACCATGAATGATAGTCTTGGGACAAAAAAAAAAAAGAAAAACCAGATGAATGGTAGTTGTAACATGGCTGGTTAATTAATTGAGATTACATGAACTGATTTCAAATGCTATTTATATCATGTTTGGCTTAATGTATAATCTAAAAAAAAAAATGTTTGGCTTGATGTAAGTTAAACAAAAAAAAATTATGCATAATGTTTGGCTACTGTATGTTTAAATGGGGATAAAGAAATTAAAATGATTGGTAATAATATGTTAAAGAACCAAAGATGCATTTAGGATATTAAATAGGGTGACACACTCCAAAAGATGACAACCCCACCTCTTATATGCTACAACAAGTTGTTCAAATTATGTGACTCAAAATTAATGCAGTACTTGCAGTCAAATATGTTTGTTGATAAAGCACCATCAGCACAGCAGCAAGACAGGAGGGATTCCCCTTGATTAACAACCTGCAGCAGCCATTGATTCTCTGTTTGCGTTTTCGCTTTCGTTTTCCTTCTTTATGTTGATAATTTTTGGCTAAGGCTTGAGGAGGGTCCACGTCATGTCCGCAACGCTCATCATTATCAGAAATAAATAAATGGAGCATTATTTCAAGTCAAGCCCTCAAGTAGATGGTGGCTTGTGTTCGAGAGAACCGCCAAAGATTTTCTGGACCATGTCTTATTAGCCCATGGCCTCATTAGGATTTTTCGGTAAACCAACCGGTGACTTTTGTTCTCATCTTTCCGTTATCTACCCAAACTTTATACCTTGGACAGACATTTTATACACTTGATGGATGAAAGAACTAATGACATCTTTGCGTAAAAGAGGATCGAAAATTTAAATAACGATTATAAAATAATATTATGATAATTATTTTATAATTTAGATTTTTATGTTATTGATATTTGTTGTATGTGAGGTATGAATAGTTAATAATTTGTTACAGTTAATAAATTTGAATAAAAATTTTTTCTTTTGTAAATATAAGATTTTTGAATACCATAAACTGCTACATAAATTGCTTCCATGAGGAATAGCTCATTGGTGAGATTTGAGCTTGCGGCTTAAGCTAGTCTTAAGTCCTGGGTTCAAGCTGCGCCACTTGGATTTTGTCCTTGGGACATCGTTTAGGGACACCTAGATTTAAAGTGAAGGTCTATACGGATTGCAGTATCCCTGGAATAGGCAAAAAAGAGTGGGTCCCAGAGACCCTGCCTTTCCTAACTCTATATTAAAAAAATTTTTAGACCTTTTTATTTTATTTAAATAAATTTTTATATTTTTATTATATTAAAATAAGATATATTTTTTATTTGCATTTAAATAAATTTTTATTTAATGAAAGGTTAATTTATGTTTAGACTTGTCAATGGGTCGAGTTACTAATTCTAGTCTGGCTTTGAAAATATAATTTTTCATTTCAAACTAGCTTAGTCCGACTTAAATGATTATAAAATAATAAAAAATATATAAACATTAATCTTAAAATAATTTTTGATTTTTCATTAATTTATGAATAGTAATTAGAGCTCTCGGGCTAGGGCAAGAAATTTGAAAAGTTTTTGGACTATGATATAATGCGGCTCAGCTCGTGGACATTTTTAATTATGTTAAAGGGTGTATTTATATTTAAATTAAAGGTTATAGGTTTTGATGGATACAATTTAAAGTTTAATGACTTAATAGGGTAGTAATTAAAGATTGAAGGCCTATTTGGGTGTAATAAAAGTATAGAGACTCGTCTAAATAAAGCAGTAAAATTTAAATTTATTTTAATATTTTAACCTAAAAATTGTTTTAAAATATTTTTTATTATAATTATAATTATTATATTTTACAATAAGTTATGCAAAATAAAAAAATTACTATTGCAACGATTTCAATAACTGTACTGTTTATTAATTTATCTATAATTATAATAATTTATCTTTGACAGTAATTTAAATCCGGGGTGACGCATTAATATTGTTTTGGTTGATTTGTAGATAAATCCAAAGTCAGTTATTTTCAAATGCGTACAAAATTATCAACTGAAAAACGAACCCAGCAAAGATGATAAGGGCCATGGTCTGCCCTTCGATTCTCCTGTCAGGTAAGAAGTCTAGTTTTTGTGAATTCTAGCAAAGAATGACAATTCGGAAAATATGGTATGAGACACCACAACATATTGACACTTTGGAAAAATGCGATGAGACACCACAAACCTTTGAAGCGTCGCACCATGAATTGTAGTCAGATATTCAGTTTATGAAGACGATATCCTGACGCAATAATCGATCACCGACACAAAGACAAAACAGCGAAGGCCCCAATAGATTCAGACCCTTAACCTTCTGATTTGTGATAGGCATTGGTTATGAAAATTCATAGTTGAGACATGAGAGTTATGATTGAGGGTCCATTTTCCCATCACCATTGCCATGCTTAAACTGTGCTGGAGTGCAGACCGTCCAAATCTTCTTATCTTTTATTTTATGTTATTTTCAATTAGATAAGATAAAGGAGCAAATTCTAAACCATGAATAATATATACTCTAAAAACAGTTACTTCCTCAAATAATAGACCATCCGGATATTAGGGTGAGAAAGCTTCCATGAATTTGTCATCTTAATCGGTCTTATCTATGACTAGTGCGTCTCTGCTGCAATTGACATGCAATATGAATTTGGTATCATCTAGGGCATACTACCAATAATATTTTTAACTACAATACTATAATCATTCAAATACATTCAAGAATTATGTAGGAGTCAATCATTTATAAGTGTAGATATCACATAATATTTTGATAAAACCTACATAATTATAAATTTTTATTAGTTAATTGTAGTGCAATTATTGTAAGTGATATACTCCCTATTATAGACATAACAAAGTTATATTAAGGACAATGAACAAGCAACACCAACTCTGTTACCATATTCCATAAATTTGATTAAGATTTTGACTTAAAAAACTCACTGAAAACCGTCAGCTGTTCTTTAGTCTTGTTTCTATTTTTATGTCTGAACTATCACGTCTGATTTTACACAATAGGAAGGCATATCAGATGTAATACAGGTATAGATACAACACATGTTAATAAGTGAGCAGACTTTGCTTGATTCTTGTGTCTGGCTCCTATGCGATGTTTGAAATCCGACCCTTGTCATAACATGATTCTTTTTTCTTCATCACATGATTCTCTCATGCACTTCCCCCTCAAAATATGCCTAGCAGAAACTCGAAGGCAAAGTTGTTTTCGAAGAGCTTCAAAAGTGGACCCTGCCAATGGTCAAGCGAAAATTTCTGCTACTTAGAAATTCCTTGAACAAAATGATCACTGCTAAAAAAAATGAGTTTTACCAATGTTTAAATTAGATGCAAAATGATCATTTATCTTTGCAAAAATCTTTTTCACATTACCCGGTGACGGTAATGTTAGATAGATATGACCAGATGACAAGAACACGATATGAAAAAATATTTAAAACATAATATAAAAAAACACAATTATAACACGAATACATGAATTTTTTAAAAATTAATATACTATAAATTATTAAGATATTAAAATTTATATAAATATAAAATATTTTAAATATAATCATAACATATACTAAAATACACGAATACTATATGACTATATGAATTGTCATATCTACCTTTGCCTCTGTTTAAGGTATATTCAATGTTTTTCATTACATAATAAGTTGTTTTAAAATATGTTTATGACAACCACTTATTTATGTAAATAAATTATATTTAAGCAATTACTTACCATGATTGTTTAAATCTTTTTCATAAATTTTGGACAAAGATATTTTAAAGATATTTATTGATTTGTTGAAAATATAAATTAGTAATCAAGTTTGCCTTGTAGTCAAGTGCTAAAAATAATAACTTACCATTTTATCATTATAAAGATAAGATTCATCACAATAAGCCATTATCTTTAATAGCTAGCCAGCATGTTCATAAGTAGTAAGAGTCTCCATAAGGTCAAATTAGGGCCAGCCGCCTAGATTCATGGAGTCCTATAGTATCAGGTAAATCTATCTAAGTAAAATGGAAAATATTTATTTGGTCCCCTAAATTCATGGATGCCCATGAACTAAAACCTTTAAAAAGGAAAATTTTTAATTTGGCCCCAAAATTTTTATTTTGGACATTTTTTGTATAATTAATACTATATTAATATGTTTAATTTGCCAAACTTATCTTTTTTAAACTTTATCATTAATAATTTGATTCTCTTTAATTTTTACTTAATTAAATTTATTAGGCATAATATTTACTTTCCTAAATTAAGAAATTTTGTTCTCAATCAATTAAAAAACATCTTAATATTAATTATTTTATGTTAACTAATATTTCCTTTATATGATAGTAAAAATAATTAAAAAAAGATTGAACTATTATAATCTTTATAAAAAATAATTACCTTGTAAAATTTTCTTATATTTTCTTTATTTTTTCAATTTTTATGAAAATTATATTAATTAATTAAAATTTATGTCTCATATGTTATTTTTATTGAGCATTGATCATGTTTAATTTATCGGCCCCTAAAAATAATTTTTGGTTTCACCCTTGAGTCTCTATGGTGTTAGGTATGGGAGAGATGTAATCCCTATGAGATTTTTATGTGGGAGATGAGTTTGTTGGGGTATGAAGAAAAGTTTGGTAAAACATCAGTTTAATGGGATAAAGGTTATTACATATATTTAAACACAAAGGAGCATGGAAATTAGTTTGTTTTGGGACTCAACTTTAGTGTTTGGTTATTGTATGATTTTTACTCTTTGCATTCATTACTAGTTATGGTAAAATCCAAACTGCTTGATTGGTTTCGAACTAATCTATTTCAAGTGGATAGGGTTTTTTTGAATGGTGGAGGCAAGACAAGGCAAAGCAATTTTTTTGTTTGAAAGACATGTATGGAGTAGCTTTGGTATTTGCCTGATCTGTCTTGCCAATTAAATTATTAGTTTACCTTTTTATAGTTAGTATTTTAATAAGGATAATACGGTAATTATATATTTTTAAAACATAACCCTAAAATCCTAAACCTTTTACTCAGTTGCATCTTTTTCTTCGTTTAGGTTTTTAGCCTATCAGCCATATCTTTTTTTCTTTTGTTGATCAAATAAAAAAAGTATCTTGCCACATCTGGGATGCAGCATTGCAAAAGTAGCAAGCAGCCATCTATTTAATGTTTTCGAGTGAGAAACTCTTTCCCTAAGCTTTTTCCATAAACTCTTGTTCAAAGGTGTGGGGCATAGTTATTTCAATCTATAGAAAGTGAAGTATTTATTCACTTATTTGAATGCCATGATTCTTGGGTTTATTCCTAATTTTTTAACAATTCGACTTGTAATTACATTGATTTATGAGTTTAATTAGAAAGTAACTTACACTTAGTAGTGGAAACTTACTGTCTTGCAAGAAGTAACAGTGAAAGCCCTAAAAAAAAAATGATTTTGCCTTGATCAATTTTTCACCCAAAAATTGTGGTTTCTCCATAATTGCAAAGCTTATTGTTAAGGTGATGATTAGAGTTGACAACTTTAACAAATTTGTATTATGTAATTTTGTTGTGGCTAATACTATTAGGTTTAATGATGATGATGATGATTCTAGAAAGGAAATATTGCATGAATGGTCAAGATTGTTGATTAATTTTTTTTACCTTATTAGCAAGATTTTATTCAACTTCTTTAACCCAAGAACTTCTACTTTGTTAATCTACTACTTTGTCTTCTAGCAGATATTTATACAATATGTAGAACCACGTAATTGATTTAGATTAATTTTGCTAGTCTGCTACTTTATCTTCTAGCATTGTTATGCTAGCTAATTAAACCAAGAACTTCTTTATATTTATCCTATAGAACTATATAATTAATTTACATTATTCGATACCTTTTGCTCATTCAGCTATTCTGACAGTTTAATTTATAATAAAATAAAGAAATAAGTATTACATAATTTAATTCATTGAAATAAACAAATAAAGTAAAAGATGAATCAAGTTGGTTAATAATATATTTGTGGACGTATTTTTTTTATGACTATGATAAGTATTAGTATCATTATCGGTATATTTTAGCCAAGTTTATCGATTTTATATATATTATGCTCTTGATTTTATAGCTTAAGCAAGGCAATGGTTTGCTAAGTCAGATGGTTTAGGAATACCTAACTTTTTGTTCTCCTTAATTATCTTAATTTTTTAATTTTAATAATAGGTTATCATGGAGAACGAGTCTATATAAAAAACTATTGGTGCTCGTAATTCCACATCACCTAATCTAAAAATTCCATCATTAAAAGGCTGGGTTCAGTTTGCAACTCCAAATTCAACTCCAACTCTTGTTAGTTTAGAAGTTCCAATAGCTGATGCTTTTGCATATGACTGAAAAAGATTGAAATCAGTTGTATGAAAGTATTTCAAGAAAGAGGATATTAATGTAAATGGAAAGCAAATATTGCAAGAGGATGCTTTGTGGCAAAGATAATAGTGGAATAAGTCATTTGCATATCACTTGAAAAGGTGTCTGAAGTGAACTCATCGAGATCTTACCTAACAACTTTTAGTGGCAAATCAAAGTATGGTAGATTGAGCAATCAAGCTTGAAGGTTATGAATTTAAACAACATTTGGTAAGAACAGTGCTTGCTCATACGCTAATAATGCATGAATACTCTTTATCTATAGTTAATCATTAGGGATTTAGGAAATATTGTGCCATTTTTCAACCATTATTCAATGTTCCTTCTTGAAGCACAATAATAAGTGATATCCTTAAGATTTACAAAGAGGAGAAACTAAAAAAAAAATGAGAATGATTAAAATGAACAGAAGTACAATTGTGATTACAAGTGACATGTGCACCTAAGATTATCAGAAGAAAGGGTATATGGCTTTTACTGCTCATTTCATTGATAGCTATTGGACTTTTCAAAAATGGATCATAAAGTGCAATTCAATTTACATTTTCTTATACATTTTGAAATTAATTAAATTATTTAGTATATTACTTAATTAAGTTATTAATTTAATGTATATTTAGGTATTGTTATATGCCAGCTCCATGCACCAAAAATGTTATTGTAGATAAGTTGATGAGAATCTTGTTAGATTGGAATCTTGATAGAAAACTATCAACAATTACTTTGGATAATTGTTTCGTCAATGATGGAGTTTTTGATATATAGGTTAATAGACTTGATCCAAACTCACTTATGCTTGAAGGTATTTGTTTCATATGCATTGTTGTGTGCATATCTTGAACTTGATTGTGAAGGATGGGTTGGATGTTATTGGAGATGGTACCTATAGAATTTATGGAAGAATTCTCTTTTGGATAACTACTCCAAAAAAGAATAGAGAAGTTTTAAGATTTAGCTCGACAATTGTGAATTCCAGCTTCTAAAAAGTTGTCCCTTGATTGTAAAACCCGATAGAACTCAACCTGAAGCAACTTTGTTTTACCAAAGACATATCTAGTTGTGTCAAGCAAAAAGAACTATTATGCAAGTTTTGCCAACAGAGGACGATTGGCATATGGCAACATTGATCTTTGAAAAGTTACAAATTTTTACTGGCTCATTGAAACATTTTTTGGAACCAAGTATCCGACTATGAATTTTTATTTTTCAAAGCTTTGTAAGATCAAGTTGGCTTTGGCAAAGTGGTGTTATGATTCTAATGTGACAATTGCACTAATGGCTTCAAAGATGTTAGAAAATTTTGAAAAATATTATAATGTGATTCATGGCATTATCGGGGTTGCCACAGTGCTAGATCTAAGGTAGAAGAAATATATGTTGGAGTATTATTTTTCCAAGATATATGGAGTTGATTATGATGAAGAGATGAAAAGGATCAACAAGATTTGTCGTAGCCTCCGTGAAGAATATGAAAAAAAAAAGTTTCAAAATAAGAAAATTGAAACAAATGTTTTTTCTTCTAAATTGATTAAGAAAAGGATTACAAAAGATTGAAAAAGAGTAAAAACCAGACATAAAGACAGAGTTTGCCTCTCTTATTTAGAAGAAGATGTCTTATTAAGATCTCAAGATTTTAACATATTGAAGTAGTGAAAGAGTGGTGGTCTTAAGTACCTTATGTTGCAAAGAATTGCTAGAGATGTATATGCTATACCTATGTCTATTATGGCTTTAGAGTTTACTTTTAGTATCGGTGGTATCGCTTCGTAGTAGACTTTATCTTGTTATGGTGAAAGTTTTGACATGGTCTTAGAATTGGTTATTGACTCAAGTAGAAGGTATTTATTTTATAATTATCTCATTTTTATTGTAATTTTTTAATAATTTAAATTATTTTTTATTTATTTTGTAGAGATACAACATTAAAAAACTTTTCAATATCTTCTTATGGGGATAAAGATTATGATGATAATGATTCTGTTACTCTTGAGATGGTAAGTTATAATTTATATTATATTATTGTTTTACAATTATCATTAACTTTGTTTTTAATATATAATTATATAGGAAGATGAACTTGCATGACACTTGCGAAAAGGCTTCGAAGACATTCCATTACTCTTGACGTGGTAAGTTATAATTTATATTTATTTATATTATGTTATTGAAATTATTGTTTTACAATTATTATCAACTTTGTTTTTAATATATGATTGTATCGGAAGATGAACTTTCATGAAGTCTTCGAAGATATTTCTTAGGTGTTATGGTTAGGATATTTCTTATGTTATTGTGTTATTGTTTGAAATTGGAAGATGTTTTTATTTTTATGCTTAAGATATGTATGGATGATGTTATATGTTTTATGTTTAGACATGCATTAAAAATGCTTTGTATCCACAGCCAAGCGGGGCAAGTAGTGGAGTAAAGTAGTCCACACCAGGGTGAGGTGTATTCTGCAATATCCATTCTCACCCTGCTCCATTGCCATCCATAATCATTACATTTATAGTAAGTTTTTCTCTCTTATTCATAGATGTAAGTAATTGAAGCCGAATCACATTAAATATTGTTTCTTTGTGTATGATTTATTTCATGTTGCCTCAATGTGGAATACATTTTTGCTTGAAAATTCTTAATAACAACATATTTGGTGATTAGAACTTTGACATAAGAGAATTATTTGGTTCCCTAATAATTTTTTGCAACCCAACTTATTCGGTCTCAAATCACTTTAGTATGATAGTAGTGGAATAGATATCTGTAATTTTTCAAATATCCAAATCCTTTTAATTTGTTTAAGATTTGAATCCTTTCATTATGTGCTGACTATCCAAATACTAGTGTTTGAATTCACATTTGATGTAAAGAGCAACATTCATCGGATATTAGAATATGCTAAATATTTAAATTCATTTAATCAATTTGTTTAAAGAAAAAAATGTAAAATTAAATAAGAATTAAATATGTAAACATTCAGACATTCGAACTCATTATGTATATAAATAAAATAAATTCAATTAACAAATTTAAATATTCGACAAATATATATATATATGGATAATAAATATCTCAAATTTCATATTCAAATTCGTTACGAATCTATAATAAATAATAATTACATATCTGCATTGAAAAAATCTTAACTTTTGGTAAAAACTTTATTAACTTCAGGAACAACTAATGTTGTTGCAAAAATCATTACATAAAAACATTTGTCTCATTGTGAAATCCTCTTATTTTAACGTAAATAATTTTTAATAAAATTAATAGCATATGTAACTATTACAAAATTTTTTGTCCAACTATAGATTTTTTAGTTGGAAATTTTTTTTTTTTTTGCAATGATATTTATTTTCGTATAAAAATTAAAAACTTACAATCAAAAATATCATTGAGATATTTTTCAGAATTTAAATTTTGATAAAAATAATAAATTACCAGAGAATTTATAATTAAAATATTTACTATTAATGAAATTTATAATTCATTTAAATTTCATAGCTAAAAATATAGAATTAATATAAAAATATTAAAGAATACATTTACTAAATATCCATTTAATAAAAGGAGAAAAAATAAGAAAAAGAAGTATATATGTCCATCTAGTATTTAAGAAAAAGAAACATGAAGCATGAAAGGATCGAACATCTAGACTCTGAAGAACCTCTACGACTGCATGGACTTGGCATGGAATCCAAACAATAAGAAATAAATCAATCCTGGCGAAAGGTCGAAATAAAAAAATTATATATATATATATATATATATATATATATATATATATATGATATCCAACAAAAATTATGAAGAAGAAAGTAAATGTTTATACGATCCTCCAAATCACTGAATTAACTCATAAATTTCTTCCAACAATTCATATTCATATATGATGGGATTCTAAATCAAAATGCACAAGTAAAAAACAAGAATTTAAGAGAGGAAAATTATGAAGAATTTTAAAGTAAAAGGTGAAGAAATAGGAAACAAAAATAAAAGGCTTAAATCTTTAAACAAAATAAAGAAATCAGTAAAGAGAGACAAACTTTCGTGAAAACCAGCCCTCTAAAGCACCAAATATTCCCTGTAACTCTTTTGTGTTCACATCTAGGGGATTCCAAATACTTATAGAAAGACAAATTCATTCAAGTAGAGGTGACAACTGAGCGGGTTTGGGACGGATCATTTTGGGTTCGAGATTTTTTAGGTTCGGACTTATTCGGGTTCGGGTTTGAGTATAGTTTATATTATTTTTTTATTTTATGTTAAATATAATCACTTTTACGTAATTTTAAATTCTAAGCTAGGCACAAATTTGGCCCCGTCTAGCCCAAAAAAAAACTTAGTTCAGTTCTATGGGTCTATCCATGGCCCGAAAATTTTTTGAATTCTAAGCTCAGGGCTGAATTTGTCATGGCTGACCCATTTAAGTACAAATCATTGTTCATAATATTAAAAAGTTATTTTTATATTAGTATTCACATATTTTATAATTAAATTTAAATAAAATATATTATTTTATTTTAAAAAATACTGTTTCAGGTCGAGCATACTTAA
>JBBYHM010379556.1:0-16385 GCA_038381775.1 Adansonia rubrostipa
TCATGGGAAGAAATGAAGGTAGTGATGAGAAAGAGCTTCATACCTAGCCATTACTATAGGGACTTGCATAGAAAGTTACAAGGGCTGACTTAAGGATCCATGAATATGGAGGATTACTACAAAGAGATGGAGATAGCCATGATTCGGGCCAATATAGAGGAAGACCGTGAGGCAATTATGGCTAGATTCATTAGTGGTTTGAATAAAGAGATAGCTGATGTGGTGGAATTGCATCATTATGTGGAGATAGAGGAATTATTGTATAAAGCTATCAAGGTGGAAAGGCAATTACAGTCTAAAGGCACTTCCAAATATGGTTCAGCTTCTAGCTCTTCATGGATGTCAAATTGGGAGAACAACAAAGCTGCCGCAAAACCTAAAGAAGATGCAAAGGCAAAGGATTCAATTACATTCTCTAAAGGTTAAATTAAAACTAAATCATCTTCTAAATCACATGATTATTAGGAGTATTCGAGTTTGACTCATTTCACGGATGAACATTAATTATAAGAAAAATGGTGGAAAGAAAAGTTTTTCTTGCAAATCTAAAGCGTTAGTATTGTGTATCCCAATGTGGAGGACATGATTGTAGTGCCCATAACAAAAAGAATGTAGACTATAATGAGTATCCAAGTTTGACTCATTTCAAGGATGAACTTTAATTACATGGAAAAATATTGAAAGCAAAGCTTCTCTTGAAAATCAAAAGTATCAATATCGTGGATCCATATGTGGAGAACATAATTGTAATGCCCATAACAAAAAGAATCTAGATTATAATAAGTATCCAGGTTTGACTCATTTCATAGATGACCATTAATCATAAGGAAAATGGTGGAGAGAAAAGCTTTTCTTGCAAATCCAAAGCATCAATATCTTGTATCCTAATGTGGAGAACATGATTGTAGTGCCTATAACGAAAAGAATAAAGATATAATGAGTATCCAAGTTTGTCTCATTTCACAGAAAAACATTAATTATAAGACAAATGGTGGAAAGAAAGGCTTTTCTTGCAAACTCAAAGCATCAATATCGTGTAACCCAATGTGGAGAACTTGATTGTAGTGCCCATACCAAAAGGAATGCTGATTACTATGTCAAGGATTGACTCATTTCATAGATGACAGTAATTATAAAGGAAAGTGGTGGAAAGAAAAGCTTTTCTTGCAAATCCAAAGCATCAATATCATGTATCCCAATGTGGAGAACTTGATTGTAGTGCCCATAATGAAAAGAATAAAGATTATTACGAGTATTGAAGTTTGACTCATTTCATAGATGACTATTAATTATAAGGAAAATGGTGGAAAGAAAAGCTTTTCTTGCCAATCCAAAGCATCAATATCGTGTATCCCAATGTGCAGAACTTGATTGTAATGCCCTTAAAAAAAAGAAAGTAGATTATTATGAGTATCGAAGTTTGACTCATTTCAAAGATGAACATTAATTATAAAGGAAAATAGTGGAAAGAAAGCCTTGCAACTCCAAAGCATTAATGTCATGTATCCTAATATGGACAACTTGATTGTAGTGCCTGAAATGAAAAGAATGAAGATTATTACGGCTATCCAAGTTTGATTCAATGTTACAAATAAACATTAATTATAAAGGAAAATGGTGGAAGGACAGGCTTTTCTTGTAAATTCAAAGCATCAATATCATGTATCCCAATGTAGAGAACTTGATTGTAGTGCCTGTATCGAAAAGAATAGAGATTATTAGGAGTATCCAAGTTTGACACATTACATAGATGAACATTAATTATAAGTAAAATAGTGGAAAGAAAAGCTTTTCTTGCAAATCCAAAGCATCAATATCATGTATCCCAATGCGGAGAACATGATTGTAGTGCCCATAACAAAAAGAATGTAGACTATAACGAGCATCGAAGTTTAACTCATTTCACAGATGAACTTTAATTAAAAGGAAAATCGTGGAAAGCAAAGCTTTTCTTGCAAATCCAAAGCATCAATATTGTGTATCCCAATGTAGAGAACTTATCATAGTGCCCATATCAAAAAAAAATGTAGATTACTATGAGTATCAAAGTTTGACTTATTTCACAAAAGAACATTAATTATAAAGGAAAATGGTGGAAAGAAAGGCTTTTTCTACAAATTGAAAGCATCAATATCATGTATCCCAATGTAGAGAACATGATTTTAGTGCCCATAATAAAAGAATGGAGATTATTAGGAGTATTCGAGATCGACTCATTTCATAGATAAATGTTAATTATAAGTGAAATGATGGAAAGAAAAGCTTTTCTGGCAATGAGGAGAACATGATTGTAGTGCCTATAACAAAAAGAATGCAGACTATAATGAGTATCCAAGTTTGACACATTTCCCGAATAAACTTTAATTACAAGGATAGAGGTGGAAAGCAAAGCTTTTCTTGTAAATCCAAAGCATCAATATCGTGTATCCAAATGCGGAGAACATGATTGTAGTGCCCATAACGAGAAGAATCTAGAGTATAATGAGTATCCAAGTTTGACTCATTTCATAGATGAATATTAATTATAAGGTAAATGGTGGAAAGAAAGGCTTTTCTTGCAAATCCAAAGCATCAATATCGTGTATCCCAATGTGGCGAACATGATTGCAGTGCCTATAATGAAAAGAATGAAGATTATTACGAGTTTCCAAATTTGACTCATTTCACAGGTGACCATTAATTATAAGGAAAATGGTGGAAAGAAAAGCTTTTCTCGCAAATCCAAAGCATCAATATCGTGTCTCACAATGTGGAGAACCTAATTGTAGTGCCCCTAATGATAAGAAAAAAGATTATTATGAGCATCAAAGTTTGACTCATTCCAAAGATGAACATTAATTTTAAAGGAAAATGGTGGAAAGAAAGGCTTGCAACTCTAAAGCATCAATATCATGTATCCAAATGTGGAGACCTTGATTGTAGTGCCTAAAACGAAAAGAATAAAGATTATTACGGGTGTCCAAGTTTGACTCATTTCAAAGCTGAACATTAATTGCAAAGGTAAATGGTGGAAAGAAAGGCTTTTCTTGCAAATCCAAAGCATCAATATCATGTATCCCAATGTGGAAAACATTATTATAGTGCCTATAATGAAAAGAACGAAGATTATTATGAGTATCCAAGTTTGAATCATTTCACAGGTGACCATTAACTATAAGGAAAATGGTGGAAAGAAAAGCTTTTTCTTACAAATCCAAAGCACGAATATCTTGTATCCCAATGTGGAAAACTTGATTGTAGTGCCCCTAACGAAAAAAAGTAGATTATTACGAGCATCAAAGTTTGACTCATTTCAAAGATGAGCATTAATTATAAAGGAAAATGGTGGAAAGAAAGGTTTTTCCTGCAAATCCAAAGTATGTATCCCAATATGGAGAACTTGATTGTAGTGCCAGTAACGAAAAGAATTGAGACTATTATAAGTATCCAAGTTTGACTCATTTCACGGATGAACATTAATTACATGGAAAAAGGTGGAAAGCAAAGCTTTTCTTGTAAATCCAAAGCATCAATATCGTGTATCCAAATGTGGAGAACATGATTGTAGTGCCCAAACGAAAAGAGTCTAGATTATAGTAAGTATCCAAGTTTGACTCATTTCACAGATGAACATTAATTACAAGGTAAATGGTGGAAAGAAAGGCTTTTCTTGCAAATCCAAAGCATCAATAGCATGTAACCCAATGTGGAGAACATGATTGCAGTGCCCATAATGAAAAAAATTGAGTTTATTATGAGTATCCATATTTGACTCATTTCATTGATGACCATTAATTATAAGGAAAATGGTGGAAAGAAAAGCTTTTCTTGCAAATCCAAAGCATCAATATCATGTATCCCAATATGGAGAACTTCATTGTAGTGCCCCTAACGAAAAGAAAGTAGATTATTATGAGTATTAAAGTTTGACTCATTTCAAAGATGAACAATAATTATAAAGGAAAATGGTAGAAAGAAATGCTTGCAACTCCAAAGCATGAATATCATGCATCCTAATATGGAGAACATGATTGTAGTGCCCACAAAGAAAAGAATGGAGATTATTATAAGTATCCAAGCTTCAGTCATTTCATGGGTAAACATTAATTATATGTAAAATGGTGGAAAGAAAAGCTTTTCATGCAAATCCAAAGCATCAATACCATGTATCATAATGTGGAAACCATCATTGTCGTGCCCATAATGAAAAGAATGAAGATATAATGAGTATGCAAGTTTGTCTCATTTCATAGAAAAATGTTAATTACAAGGCAAATGGTGGAAAGAAGGGCTTTTCTTGCAAATCCTAAGCATCAATATCGTGTAACCTTATGTGGAGAACTTGATTGTAGTGCCCATATCGAAAAGCATGTAGATAATTGCATCAAGGATTGACTTATCTCATAGATGAACATTAATTATAAAGGAAAGTGGGGGAAAGAAAGGCTTTTCTTGCAAATACAAAGCATCAATATCATGTATCCCAATGTGGAGAACTTGATTGTAGTGCCTATAACGAAAAGAATGGAGATTATTATGAGTATCCAAGTTTGACTCATTTCACAGATGAATATTAATTATAAGGAAAACGGTTAAAAGAAAAGCTTTTCTTGCAAATTTAAAGCATCAATATCATGTATCCCAATGTGGAGGACATGATTGTAGTGCCCATAATGAAAAGAATGGAGATTATAATTAGTATCCAAGTTTAACTTATTTCACAATCGAACATTAATTATAAGGAAGACGGTTGAAAGAAAAGCTTTTCTTTCAAATTCAAACCATCAATATCATGTATCCCAATGTTGAGAACATGATTGCAGTGCCCATAATGAAAAGAATGCAGATTATAATGAGTATCCAAGTTTGAGTCATTTCACAGATGAACATTAAGTACATGTAAAATGGTGGAAAGAAAAGCTTTTCTTACAAATCCAAAGTGTTAGTATCGTGTATCCCAATATGGAGAATAGTATTGTAGTGCCCATAATAAATAGAATCTAGATTATAATGAGTATCCAAGTTTATCTCATTTCATAGAAAAACATTAATTATAAGGCAAATTGTGGAAAGAAAGTCTTTTCTTGCAAATTCAAAGCATCAATATCATGTATCCCAATGTGGAGAACATGATTGTAGTGCCCATAACAAAAAGAATGCAGATTATAATGAGTATCCAACTTTGTCTCATTTCACGGATGAACAGTTCTTATAAGGAAAATGGTGGAAATAAAAGCTTTTCTTGCAAATCCAAAGCATCAATACCATGTATCCCAATTTGGAGAACATGATTGTAGTGCCCATAACGAAAAGAATGGAGATATAATGAGTGTCCAAGTTTGTCTCCTTTCATAGAAAAACATTAATTATAAAGCAAATGATGAAAAGAAAGGCTTTTCTTGAAAATCCAAAGCATCAATATCATGTATTCCAATGTAGAGAACTTGATTGTAGTGCCTGTAATGAAAAGAATGGAGATTATTACGATTATCCAAGTTTGACTCATTTCACGGATGAACATTAATTATAAGTAAAATGATGGAAAGAAAAGCTTTCTTGCAAATCCAAAGCATCAATACCGTGTATCCCAATATGGAGAACTTGATTGTAGTCCCTGTAACGAAAAGAATGGAGATTATTACAAGTATTCAAGTTTGACTTATTTCACGGATGAACATTAATTACACAAAAAATGGTGGAAAGCAAAGCTTTTCTTACAAATCCAAAGGATCAATATCATCTATCCAAATATAGAAAACATGATTGTAGTGCCCATAACAAAAAGAATCTAGATTATAGTGAGTATCCGAGTTTGACTCATTCCACAGATGAGCATTAATCATAAGGTGAATTATGGGAAGAGAGGCTTTTCTTGCAAATCCAAAGCATCAATATCATGTATCCCAATTTGGAGAACATGATGTGGTGCCCATATTGAAAAGAATGGAGATTATTATGAGTATCCAAGTTTGAGTCATTTCACATATGAACATTAATTATAAAGGAAAATGGCGAAAAGAAAGGCTTTTCTTGCAAATCCAAAGCATCAATATCATATATCCCAATGTGGAGAACTTAATTGTAGTGCCCATAATGAAAAGAATTGAGATTATAACGAGTATCCAAGTTTGAGTCATTTCACGGATGAACATTAATTATATGTGAAATGGTGGAAAAAAAAGCTTTTCTTGCAAATCCAAAGCATTAGTATCGTGTGTCGCAATGTGGAGAACAGCATTGTAGTGCCCACAATGAAAAGTGTCTAGATTATAATGAGCATCCAAGTTTATCTCATTTCACAGAAAAACATTAATTATAAGGCAAATTACGAAAAGAAAGGCTTTTCTTGCAAATTCAAAGCGTCAATATCATGTATCCTAATGTGGAGAACATGATTGTAGTGCCCATAATAGAAAGAATGGAGATTATAATTAGTATCCTAACTTTGTCTCATTTCACGGATGAATAGTTCTTATAAGGAAAATGGTGTAAAAAAAAGCTTTTCTTGCAAATCCAAAGCATCAATACCATGTATCCTAATGTGGAGAACATGATTGTAGTGCCCATAAGGAAAAGAATGGAGACATAATGAGTGTCCAAGTTTGTCTCCTATCACAGAAAAACATTAATTATAAAGCAAATTATGAAAAGAAAGGCTTTTCTTGCAAATCCAAAGCATCAATATCATTTATTCCAATGTGGAGAACTTGATTGTAGTGCCCGTAATGACAAGAATAGAGATTGTTACGATTATCCAAGTTTGACTAATTTCACGGATGAACATTAATTATAAGTAAAATGGTGGAAAGAAAAGCTTTTCTTCCAAATCTAAAGCATCAATATCGTGTATTCCAATATGGGGAACTTGGTTGTAGTCCCCTAATGAAAAGAATGGAGATTATTATGAGTTTCCAAGTTTGACTCATTTCAGGGATGAACATTAATTACATGGAAAATGGTAGAAAGCAAAGCTTTTCTGACAAACCCAAAGGATCAATATCCTCTATCCAAATATGAAAAACATGATTGTAGTGCCCATAACGAAAAAAATCTAGATTATAATGAGTAGCCAAGTTTGACTCATTCCACAGATAAGCATTAATTATAAGGTGAATTATGGGAAGAAAGGCTTTTCTTGCAAATCCAAAGCATCAATATCATGTATCCCAATATGGAGAACATGATTGTGGTGCCCATATTGAAAAGAATGGAGATTATTATGAGTATCCAAGTTTGAGTCATTTCACAGATGAACATTAATTATAAAGGAAAATGGTGGAAAGAAAGGCTTTTCTTGCAAATCCAAAGCATCAATATCATATATCCCAGTGTGGAGAACTTAATTGTAGTGCCCATAATGAAAAGAATAGAGATTATAATGAGTATCTAAGTTTGACTCATTTCACGGATGAACATTAATTATATGTAAAATGGTGGAAAGAAAAGCTTTCCTTGCAAATCCAAAGCATCAATATCGTGCATCCCAATATGGAGAACTTGATTGTAGTCCCTGTAATGAAAAGAATAAAGATTATTACAAGTATCCAAGTTTAACTCATTTCACAGATGAACATTAATTACATGGAAAAAGGTGGAAAGAAAAGCTTTTCTTGTAAATCCAAAGCATCAATATCATGTATCCAAATCATTTCACAGATGAGCAGTAATTATAAGGTAAATGGTGGAAGAAAAGGCTTTTCTTGCAAATTCAAAGCATCAATATCATGTATCCCAATGTGAAAAACATGATTGTGGTGCCCATAACAAAAAGAATGGAGATTATAATGAGTATTCAAGTTTGTCTCATTTCACGGATAAACAATACTTATAAGGAAAATAGTGGAAAGAAAAGCTTTTCTTGCAAATCCAAAGCATCAACATCATGTATCCCAATGTAGAGAACATGATTGTAGTGCACATAACAAAAAAAATGGAGATATAATGTGTGTCCAAGTTTGTCTCATTTCATAGAAAAACATTAATTATAAAGCAAATGGTGGAAAGAAAGGCTTTTCTTGCAAATCCAAAGCATCAAAACCATGTATCCTAATATGGAGAACTTGATTGTAGTGCCCATAACGAAAAGAATCTAGATTATAATAAGTATCCAAGTTTGACTCTATCCATAGATGAACATTAATTATAAGGTAAATTATAGGAAGAAAGGCTTTTCTTGCAAATCCAAAGCATCAATATCATGTATCCCAATGTGGAGAACATGATTGTAGTGCCCATATTGAAAAGAATGGAGATTATTATGAGTATCCAAGTTTGACTCATTTCACATATGACCATTAATTGTAAGGAAAATGGTGAAAAAAAAAGCTTTTCTTGCAAATCCAAAGCATTAATATCGTGAATCACGATGTGGGGAACTTGATTGCAGTGCCCATAACCAAAAGAAAGTAGATTATCACGAGTATCAAAGTTGGACTCATTTCAAAGATGAACATTAATTTTAAAGGAAAATGGTGGAAAGAAAGGCTTGCAACTCCAAAGCATCATTATCATGTATCCCAATGTGGAGAACTTGATTGTAGTGCCCGAAACGAAAAGAATGAAGATTATTATGGGTATCCAGGTTTGATCATTTCACAGATGAACATTAATTATAAAAGAAGAGGTGGAAAGGAAAGCTTTTGTTGCAAATCTAAAGCATCAATATCATGTCTCCCAACGTGGCGAACTTGATTGTAGTGCCTAATAATGAAAAGAATTGAGATTATGACGGGTACCCAAGTTTGACTCATTTCACAGATGAACATTAATTACAACAAAAAAAGCAGAAAGCAAAGCATTTCTTGTAAATCCAAAGCATCAATATCGTGTATCCAAATATGGAGAACATGATTGTAGTGCCCAAAATGAAAAGAATCTAGATTATAATGGGTATCTAAGTTTGACTTTTTTCATAGATGAACATTAACTATGAACATTAACTATAAGGTAAATGGTGGAAATAAAGGTTTTTCTTGCAAATCCAAAGCATCAATATCATGTATCCCAATGTAGAGAACATGATTGTAGTGCCCATAATGAAAAGAATGGAGATTATTATGAGTATCCAAGTTTGACTCATTTCATAGATGACCATTAATTATAAGGAAAATGGCATAAAGTATCAATATCGTGTATCCTAATGTGGAGAACTTGATTATAGTGCCCCTAATGAAAAGAAAATAGACTATTACGAGTATCAAAGTTTGACTCATTTCAAAGATGAATATTAATTATAAAGGAAAATGGTGGAAAGAAAGGCTTGCAACTCCAAAGCATCAATATCATGTATCCCAATGTGGAGACCTTGATGATAGTGCCCGAAATGAAAAGAATGAAGATTATTATGGGTGTCCAAGTTTATCTCATTTCACAGATGAACATTAATTATAAAGGAAAATGTGAAAAGAAATGCTTTTCTTGCAAATCCAAAGCATCAATATGATGTATCCCAATATGGAGAACTTGATTGTAGTGCAAATAATGAAAAGAATAGAGATTATAACGAGTATCCAACTTTAAGTCATTTCACGGATGAACATTAATTATATGTAAAATTATAGAAAGAAAAGCTTTTCTTGCAAATCCAAAGCATCAATATCATGTATCCCAATTCCAAAACATGATTGTAGTGCCCATAACAAAAAGAATAGAGATATAATGAGTATCCAAGTTTGTCTAATTTCATAGAAAAATGTTAATTATAAGACAAATGGTGGAAAGAAAGGCTTTTCTTGCAAATCCAAAGCATCAATATTGTGTAACCCTATGTGGAGAACTTCATTGCAGTCCCTATAAGGAAAAGAATAGAGATTATTACGAGTATCCATATTTGACTCATTTCACAGATGAACATTAATTACATGGAAAAAGGTGGAAAGCAAAGCTTTTCCTGTAAATCCAAAGTATTAATATCTTGCACCCAAATCATTTCATGGATGAGCATTAATTATAAGGTAAATGGTGGAAAGAAAGGCTTTTCTTGCAAATTCAAAGTGTCAATATCATGTATCCCAATGTGGAGAACATGGTTATAGTGCCCATAATAAAAAGAATGGAGATTATAATGAGTATCCAAGTTTGTCTTATTTCACGAATAAACAATATTTATAAGGAAAATGGTAAAAACAAAAGCTTTTCTTGCAAATCAAAAGCATCAATATCATGTATCCCAATGTAGAGAACATGAGTGTAGTGCCCATAACAAAAAGAATGGAGATATAATAAGTGTCCAAGTTTGTCTCATTTCATAGAAAAACATTAATTATAAAGCAAATGGTGGAAGAAAGGCTTTTCTTGCAAATCCAAAGCATCAATACCATGTATCACAATGTGGAGAACTTGATTATAGTGCCCGTAATGAAAAGAATGGAGATTGTTGCGAGTATCCAAGTTTGAGTTATTTCATGGATGAACATTAATTATAATTAAAATGGCAGAAAGAAAAGCTTTTCTTGCAAATCCAAAGCATCAATATCGTGTATCCCAATATGGAGAACCTAATTGTAGTCCCTGTAATGAAAAGAATGGAGATTATTACGAGTATCCAAGTTTGACTCATTTCATTGATGAACATTAATTACACGGAAAAAGGTGGAAAGCAAAGCTTTTCCTGCAAATCTAAAGCATCAATATCATTTATCCAAATGTGGAAAACATGATTGTAGTTGCCAAAACAAAAAGAATCTAGATTATAATGAGTATCCAAGTTAGGCTCATTTCATAGATGAGCATTAATTATAAGGTAAATGGTGGAAAGAAAGGCTTTTCTTAGAGATCCAAAGCATCAATATCATGCATCCCAATATGGAGAACATGATTGCAGTGCCCATAACAAAAAGAATAGAGATTATATTGAGTATCCAAGTTGTCTCATTTCATGGATGAACAATACTTATAAGGAAAATGGTGCAAAGAAAACCTTTTCTTGGAAATCTAAAGCATCAATATCATGTATCCCAATGTGGAGAACTTGATTGTAGTGCCAGAAACGAAAAGAATGAAGATTATTACAAGTATCCAAGTTTGACTCATTTTACAAATGAACATTAATTATAAAGGAAAATGGTGGAAAGAAAAGCTTTTCTTGCAAATCCAAAGCATCAATATCATGTCTCCCAATGTGGAGAACTTGATTGTAGTGCCCATAATGAAAGGAATGGAGTTATTATGAGTATCAAAGTTTGACACATTTCAATGATGAACATTAATTATAAAGGAAAATGGTGGAAAGAAAGGCTTGCAACTCCAAAGCATTAATATCATGTATCCCAATGTGGAAAACTTCATTGTAGTGCCCGAAACGAAATGAATGAAGATTATTATGGGTATTCAAGTTTGACTTATTTCACGGATGAACATTAATTATAAAGGAAAATAGTGAAAAGAAAGGCTTTTCTTGAAAATCCAAAGCATCAATATCATGTATCCCAATGTAGATAACTTGATTGTAGTCTCCATAATGAAATGAATGGAGATTATGACGGGCACCCAAGTTTGACTCATTTCACAAATGAACATTAATTACACGAAAAAAGGTGAAAAGCAAAGCTTTTCTTGTAAATCCAAAGTATCAATATCGTGTATCCAAGTGTGGAGAACATGATTGTAGTGCCCATAACGAAAAGAATCTAGAGTATAATGAGTATCCAAGTTTGACTTATTTCACAGATGAACATTAATTATAACATAAATGGTGGAAAGAAAGGCTTTTCTTGCAAATCCAAAGCATCAATATCATGTATCCCAATGTGGAGAACATGATTGTAATGCCCATAACGAAAAGAATTAAGATTATTATGACTATCCAAGTTTGACTCATTTCATAGATGACTATTAATTATAAGGAAAATGGTGGAAAGAAAAGCTTTTCTTGCAAATCCAAAACATCAATATAATGTATCCTAATGTGGAGAACTTGATTGTAGTGCCCCTAATGAAAAGAAAGTAGACTATTACGAGTATCAAAGTTTGACTCATTTCAAAGATGAACATTAATTATAAAGGAAAATGGTGGAAGGAAAGGCTTGTAACTCTAAAGCATCAATATCATGTATCCCGATGTGGAGAACTGATTGTAATGCCCGTAATTAAAAGAATGGAGATTATTACAAGTATTCAAGTTTAACTCATTTCACAGATAAACATTAATTATAAGGAAAATGGTGGAAAGCAAGGCTTTTCTTGCAAATCCAAAGCATCAATATTATGTATCCCAATATGGAGAACTTGATTGTAGTGCCAGAAACGAAAAAAATGAAGATTATTATAGGTATCCAAGTTTGACTATTTCACAGATGAACATTAATTATAAAGGAAAATGGTGGAAAGAAAAGCTTTTCTTGCAAATCCAAAGCATCAATATCATGTCTCCCAATATAGAGAACTTGATTGTAGTGCCCAAAATGAAAAGAATGGAGTTATGACGAGTATCAAAGTTTGACACATTTCAAAGATGAACATTAATTATAAAGGAAAATGGTGGAAAGAAAGGCTTGCAACTCCAAAGCATCAATATCATGTATCCCATTCTAGAGAACTTGATTACAGTGCCCGAAACAAAAAGAATGAAGTTTATTTTGGGTATCCAAGTTTGACTCAATTCACAAATGAACAATAATTATAAAGGAAAATGGTGGAAAGAGAGGCTTTTCTTGCAAATCCAAAGCATCAATATCATGTATTCCAAAGTGGAGAACATGATTGTTGTGCTCGTAACGAAAAGAATTGAGATTATTACGAGTATCCAAGTTTGACTTATTTCATAGATGACCATTAATTATAAGGAGAATGGTGGAAAGAAAAGCTTTTCTTGCAAATCCAAAACATCAATATCATGTATCCTAATGTGGAGAACTTGATTATAGTGCCCCTAATGAAAAGAAAGTAGATTATTATGAGTATCAAAGTTTGACTCATTTCAAAGATGAACATCAATTATAAAGGAAAATGGTGGAATGAAAGGCTTGCAACTCCAAAGCATCAATATCATGTATCCCAATGTGGAGATCTTGATTGTAATGCCCGTAATGAAAAGAATGGAGATTATTACAAGTATTCAAGTTTGACTCATTTCACAAATGAACATTAATTATAAGGAAAATAGTGGAAAGCAAGGCTTTTCTTGCAAATCCAAAGCATCAATATTATGTATCCCAATATGGAGAACTTGATTGTAGTGCCAGAAACGAAAAAAATGAAGATTATTATAGGTATCCAAGTTTGACTATTTCACAGATGAACATTAATTATAAAGGAAAATGGTGGAAAGAAAAGCTTTTCTTGCAAATCCAAAGCATCAATATCATGTCTCCCAATGTGGAGAACTTGATTGTAGTGCCCATAATGAAAGGAATGGAGCTATTACGAGTATCAAAGTTTGACACATTTCAAAGATGAACATTAATTATAAAGGAAAACAGTGGAAAGAAAGGCTTGCAACTCCAAAGCAATAATATCATGTATCCAATTCTAGAGAACTTGATTGCAGTACCCGAAACGAAAAGAATGAAGTTTATTACGGGTATCCAAGTTTGACTCATTTCATAAATAGGCATTAATTATAAAGGAAAATGGTGGAAAGAGAGGCTTTTCTTGTAAATCCAAAGCATCATTATCATGTATTCCGATATGGAGAACTTGATTGTTGTGCTCGTAACGAAAAGAATTAAGATTATTACGAGTATCCAAGTTTGACTCATTTCATGGATGAACATTAATTACATGGAAAAATGTGGAAGGCAAAGCTTTTCTTGTAAATCCAAAGCATCAATATCGTGTATCCAAATGTGGAAAACATGATTGTAGCGCCCACAACGAAAAGAATCTAGATTATAATGAGTATCCAAGTTTGACTCATTTCACTGATGAACATTAATTATAAGGTAAATGGCGGAAAGAAAGCCATTTCTTGCAAATCCAAAGCATCAATATCATGCATCCCAATGTGGAGAACATGATTGTAATGCCCATAATGAAAAGAATGGAGATTATTACAAGTATCTAAGTTTGACTCATTTCACTAATAACCATTAATTATAAGGAAATGGTAGAAAGAAAAGCTTTTCTTGCAAATCCAAAGCATCAATATCGTGTGTGCTAATGTCAAAAACATGATTGTAGTGGCCATAACGAGAGGAATGGAGATATTACGAGTATCAAAGTTTGACTTATTTCAAAGATGAACATTAACTATAAAGGAAAATGGTGGAAAGAAAGGCTTGCAACCCCAAAGCATCAATATCATGTATCCCAATATGGAGAACTTGATTGTAGTGCCCGAAATGAAAAGAATGAAGATTATTATGGGCCTCCAAGTTTGACTTATTTCACGAATGAACATTAATTATAAAGGAAAATGGTGAAAAGAAAGGCTTTTCTTGAAAATCCAAAGCATTAATATCATGTATCCCAATGTGGAGAACTTGATAGTATTGCCTGTAACAAAAAGATTGGAGATTACGACGGGTACCCAAGTTTGACGCATTTCACTGATGAACATTAATTGCACAGAAAAAGGTTAAAAGCAAAGCTTTTCTTGTAAATCCAAAGTATCAATATCGTGTATCCAAATATGGAGAACTTGGTTGTAGTGCCCGTAACGAAAAGAATCTAGATTATAATGAGTATCCAAGTTTGACTCATTTCACAGATGAACATTAATTATAAGGTAAATGGTGAAAAGAAAAGCTTTTCTTGCAAATCCAAAGCATCAATATTCTGTATCCCAATATGGACAACATGATTGTAGTGCCCATAATGAAAAGAATTGAGATTATTACAAGTATCCAAGTTTGACTCATTTCATAGATGACCATTAATTATAAGGAAAATGGTGGAATGAAAAGCTTTTCTTATAAATCCAAAACATCAATATCATGTATCCTAATGTGGAGAACTAGATTGTAATGCCCCTAATGAAAAGAAAGTAGACTATTACGAGTATCAAAGTTTGACTCATTTCAAAGATGAACATTAATTATAAAGGAAAATGGCAGAAAGAAAGGCTTGCAACTCCAAAGCATTAATATCATGTATCCTAATGTGGAGAACTTGATTGTAGTGCCCGTAATGAAAGAATAGAGATTATTACAAGTATTCAAGTTTGACTCATTTCACAAATGAACATTAATTATAAGGAAAATGGTCGAAAGCAAGGCTTTTCTTGCAAATCCAAAGCATCAATATTATGTATCCCAATGTGGAGAACTTGATTGTAGTGCCAAAAATGAAAAGAATGAAGATTATTACAGGTATCCAAGTTTGACTCATTTCACAAATGAACATTAATTATAAAGGAAAATAGTGGAAAGAAAAGCTTTTCTTTCAAATCCAAAGCATTAATATCATGTCTCCCAATGTCGAGAACTTGATTGTAGTGCCTATAATGAAAAGAATGGAGATATTACAAGTATCAAAATTTAACACATTTCAAAGATGAACATTAATTATAAAGGAAAACGGTGGAAAGAAAGGCTTTTCTTGCAAATCCAAAGCATCAATATCATGCATCCTAATGTGGAGAACATGATTGTAGAGCCCATAATGAAAAGAATGGAGATTATTACGAGCATCCAAGTTTGACTCATTTTACTAATGATCATTAATTATAAGGAAAATAGTGGAAAGAAAAGTTTTTCTTGCAAATCCAAAGCATCAATATCGCGTATCCCAATGTGAAAAACATGATTGTAGTACCCATAACGAAAATAATGGAGATATTATAAGTATCAAAGTTTGACTCAATTCAAAGATGAACTTTAATTATAGAGGAAAATGGTGGAAAGAAATGCTTGCAACTCCAAAGCATCAATATCATGTATCCCAATATGGAGAACTTGATTGTAGTGCCCGAAATGAAAAGAACGAAGATTATTATGGGTATCCAAGTTTGACTTATTTCACGAATGAACATTAATTATAAAGGGAAATGGTGGAAAGAAAGGCTTTTCTTAAAAATCCAAAGAGGCTTTTCTTAAAAGTCCAAAGCATCATTATCATGTATCCCAATGTGGAGAACTTGATTGTAGTGCTCGTAACAAAAAGAATAGAGATTATTACGAGTATCCAAGTGATGCAGATCAACTTGCAGAAACACCTATTTCCAACCATTCTTATGATCCTTTGCAACGAATTGGAGGTCCAATGACTAGGGCAAAGACTAAACACATGGAGTAAGCTTTGCAAGGACTAATCATGGAAATGCAAGCAAAAGAGGCAGTTCAAGATGAATCAGATGCATTGCCAAGATTGATCACTTTTCTACATTGTGTTGAGGCTAAAAAGAAAATATGAATAAAGCTTGGAGCCCAATTCACATGTCCAAGATGAATAGAGCCCAATTTGCATGTATTAATGGGCCTATAGATTAGGATTCCAGATTTTCTGATTTTTTTGAGTTTTCATGCTTT
>JBBYHM010379608.1:0-16371 GCA_038381775.1 Adansonia rubrostipa
GTAAATGCTTGTTTAAATGATGCAAAAGTGATGATTTTAAAAGCTTAATCTAACAATTGGCTTTAAAATTTTGAATCGCCTTCTATCTTTGGGTTTCATTTGGTGTCTGGGTATTTTAAAGTTTTCCAACTTTACTTTTAATATTTAGAAGATTTTTTTTTGAATGGTTGAGGCCATTTTTGAAGGTTGAAGGGACTTATGATATGTAGAAAGTTTCCTGAGTTTGATTAACTCGTATTAGAGGTTCATTCGTCAAGGTAGGTTAACGATTTTGGTGAGCTAGTTCTTGACATGATCGGAAAGGTGCATCTATTGGTCTAAACTGACTAATAAGAATGTGGTTTTGAACATAGGGATCAAGGATCATTGATTTGGCTCTACCTTTTAGCTAAAGTTTATTGAAAAACATTTTTAATCATGTTTACAATATGGGGAGGAAGTTTGAAGGGTAAGTTTGGTTGCAATTCCAAAATCCATTTTTAGCATTTTGAACTTGAGAAGATTTTTCTGTGAAGTTCCATATTTTTTAACGTAATACTAAGAAATCCCATTATCAATTTTGTATAATTTATTAAGCATTATCAATCATATGACAAGCATGATGTGATAGGATATGCAAGTATGAAAAAGAAAATTTAAAAAAAGAAATGGTTATATTTCATTTTTGGAAGAAAAAGAAATATAATTCATTGAACATTCTAAGAGGTATAAAGAAATGATTATATTAACTTTCCTACATAATTAGTCTTTTTGATGCTAATAACATGAGTCTTCTATTGAGTAGTTTTGGAAGCTTCTCTCAAATAACCAACTTTCCTAGTGTCGGTTATAGTTTGAGGAACCTTTTAGCTCGCCCCATGGTAATTGTCCTAAGCTAAGGTAGACATCGTCTTTTTGTTTTGGGATCAGGTAGAAATGGGTTTGGTAAATTTAAGATGGGATAAGGAGTTTAGGCCAAACTTTTGTATTTCAATGGAGAACAGTTCTATTAAGTTAGTATTGACCTTGATTACATTCAAATAAGGGTAAGGTTTTTCATTGGAATGACCTTCTTAGGTGTAATACTTCTTGACGAAATCAGAGTTGACGAGGTTAGGCAAGTCATTGCCATCTATCTCAGTTAAAATCAATGCTCCACTAGAGAAAGCTTGTTTAACCATGTAAGACCTTCTCATTTTATGGTCTATTTTCCACAAATATCTTTGTGAATTGGGAGGATCTTTTTAAGTACTAAGTCTCCTTCCTGAAATTGATAACGATGGACCTTTTCATTATAAGCTTTCATTATACACTTTTGATATATCTGTCCATGACAAATAGCTTTCACCCTCTTCTTGTCGATAAGGTTAAGTCGCTCATATTAGTTCTTAACTTATTCAGCATCTTCAAGTTATGATTCCATCAAGACCTTAAGTGACGGGATTTCAACTTCGATGGCCAAGACTGCCTCTATCCCATATACTAGGGAGAACAAGGTAGCTTCAATAGAAGTTTAAACCACTGTGCGATAGGCATGCAACTTAAAAAGTACCTTTTCGTGCTAATTTTTATAAGTTTTGGCTAATTTCTCAACTATTTTTTTAATGTTTTTATTGGCTGCTTGGACCACCTCATTCATTTTTGGACGATATGGCATTAAATTATGATGCTTGATCTTGAATTGGAAACAAATTGTTTCCATAATTTTGTTATTTAAGTTGCATGCATTATTCATGATGATCTGTTTGGGGAGTCCGTATCGGCATATGATGTCTTATTTCACAAACTTACACACAACAGATCTAGTGACGTTGAAATATAAGGCTGCTTCAACCATTTGGTGAAACAATCAATGGCAACCAAAATGAAGCGATACCCATTCAAAGCTTTAGGAATAATGGGTCCAATCATATCCATACCCCACATAGAGAAAGCTTGCGGAGCCATTTTAGCATATAGAAGTAAAGGTAGGACGTGGACTTGTTCACATAGATTTGGCATGTATGGCATTTTTGAGCATAGTTGATGCAATCCTTTTCGAGTGTCAACTAGTAATATCTAGACCTCATGACTTATTTTTCCATTCTGTGTTTATTAGCATGCATACCACAAATTCCTTTATGGACATCTTCTAGAATTTTTTTAGCTTTGAAAACATCCACACATCAAAGTAATTTAATCCTAGCTTTTCTTGTACAAGACTTCACCATCTAAAATGAAACTTGTAGGCATTCTTTGAATGATTCACTTATCAATTTCTATAGCATGCTCTGAGTATTTTGGTCTCAAATGTCATAATACCACGACAGACCATTCTCTCCTATGCTATGGCAATAGGTGGGAGCTTTACGAATGCTTATTTAGATTTGTGTGACTTTTGACTTTCGAGTTATTTTAAACATACAGGCCAAGGTTGCCAAAGCATCAGCCACTTAGTTGTCTTCTCGAGGTAAATGCCTAAAGCTGATTTCACTGAATAGTTGTTTTAGTTCATTCATTAGCTCTTCCATATTGGAGTAACTTAGCATCTTATGTTTTCCATTCATTTCAGAGTTGATAAATTACCAAGGCAGAGTCCCTATATACTTGTAAATCTCTAATGCCTTTTTTGATGGCTACCTAGAGTCCTAATACACATGCCTCATATTCTGCTATGTTATTAGTGCAATCAGAGTTTAGTTTGGCAGTAAAGGGATACTAATCTCCATTTGGTGAGATCAAAACAGCCCTAATTCCATATCCTAATATGTTTGAGTCTCCATCAAAATATATTTTCCAAGTTTAGCTGTAATTAATACCATTTTCTACCTTAGATATGCATATTAAGTCCTCATCTGGGAATTTGAAATCTAAAGGTTTATAGTTTTTTTTTAGCTTACCTTGCCAAGAACTTAGCTATTGCGCTACCTTTGATGGCTTTCTAGCTCACATAGATGATGTCATATTCAGAGAACAAGACTTGCCACCGAGCCAACTTTCAATATGAAATAGGAACATGCATAGGAATTTGATGGGGTCTAGTTTGGTGATCAGCCATATGGTGTGATATAATATATGTTGCCTTGATCTCCGAGCTATCCAAGCTAGAGCACAACATAACTTCTTAATTGTAGAGTAGTTATCTTCATACTCTATGAATTTCTTGCTTAGGTAGTAGACAACTTATTCTTTCTTTCCCGACTTGTCATGTTAACCTAGTACACAGCCCATGGACTTGTCAAAAACTGACAGATATAAGATTAGTGGTTGATCGAATACTAACAGTACAAGGACTGGCAAGCTCGATAGGTAACATTTGACCTTGTCAAAAGCTTGTTGGCATTCATTATTCCATTCACTAGGGTTCTATTTTTAGAGTAGGATGAAGGTCAAATCACATTTATCATTTAGCATCTGGCTATATAGTTTAGTCTCCCGAGGAAACTCCTTATTTCTTTTTAGGTACAAGGAGGTGAAAGGTTTTGGATAGCCTTTATCTTGTCGAGATCGACCTTAATTCCTTATTCATTCACAATGAAGCCTAATAGCTTGCTAAAGGTAACACCAAAAGTGCAGTTAGCTAGATTTAGTTTGAGTTGATATTTGCGCAGCCATTTGAAGAGTTTGCCAAGGTTTACAACATACTCAATCTCTTTTGGGCATTTGGCAATCATGTAATCCACATGACCTCTGTTTCTTTGTTTATAAGGTCATGGAATAATGTCACCATTACCCCTTGGTAATTTGTCATTGTGTTCTTGAGTCTGATAGGCATAACCTTGTAGCAGAAGGTACTTTACATGGTCATGAAGGTCGTTTTCTCCATGTCTTCAGGTGCCATTTTAAGTTGATTGTAGCTCAAAAATCTATCCACGAAGAAAACTACGAATTTTTTGCCGGTGTTGTTTCCTAGGGTATCGATGTGAGGTAAAAAGAAATTGTATTTAAAGGTAGCTTGATTTAAGTCCTTGTAATCTATGCACACCTGCACCTTGCTATCTTTTTTGGAACTGAAACAATGTTGGCTACCTATTTGGGACACTTAGCTACTTTGAAAAATCCTACATCAAATTACTTTTTTACTTCTTTTTTTAATTTTTAGAACCATCTCCGTGTTTATTCTCTTAAGTTTTTGTTATACATGTTTGCACTTAGGTTTTAAGGGAAGTCTGTGAACTACTATGTCAGTATTTAGTTCGAGCATGTCCCAGTAGGACGAGGTAGATACATCGATATTCTTAAAAAAGCTTGATAATTTGGTTCGAGTTCATGAGCTTATAGAGGTTTATATCTTAAAATTTTTTTTTTTTGATTGTCGTCTTTCTTAAAGGTTTATGTTTTTAGTAGGCTCTTCATGGAGCAAGATTTATTTCTCTTTTTGTTCTATTAATCTTAACAAATCAGGTAACATGGCATTTTCCTTAAAATCTCTCTCAAATTTGACCCATTAATGTAGATTGGTTGCTTGAAAATTAATTTCTAGAGTCTTGGTATAAACATTTGTCATTTTCATCTAGGTGCTTAAAAATATAATGAAGAAAAATATAGGCAAAAAAAATAAAGAGAAGAAAGAATGTTTACTCATGTTTACTCATTTTAATTAATAATACTTGATAAAAGTATGCTTGTATAAAGGATCCTATAATGCTCTTGGGAAAAAGCATATAGGTTTACTTCGTAGAATTACTTTGAATTAGATCCAAATAGTACATGAATCTCTGTTTTAGTGCAAATGCTTAGAATCTTGGAGTACACAAACCAGTCTCATGGCTCGTTGTTAAAGTTTATGGCTTATTAATTACTTTGATAAAGAAGTCTCTGAATGTTTTGCTCAAAATAGCCATTATGTTACTAGAGCTAGTAGTTCTTCCTTGATTCGGATTAATGTATCCACTCGAAACGAGATCTTTCTTGTAGTGACAATAGCACCATTAGTTCATATTCTAAATCTTGACCCTTTAGATGGGCCATTCTCTTTTCTCGTGCTTTTTGAGCTTATTTTTTCTATTGGTGGGCATTAGACATGAATCCCAAACCTTTCTTGTCAATTTGATAGGTAACTTTCGAAGCTTTAGAGATCTCTTGTAGATGCTTTCCTAGTCCCTTTTCCAACTTAGGCACCCTTACCGACAATTAACTAGAGACTCATATAGGTGCTATTTGATAGATAAGGCTTAACCATAGGCAAACCTTTTTTGACATAGATGGTATTAACAAACTAAAATGATTGGAAAGATGATTCAAGTATACTCTTGTTAGGCTTAATATAAAAGGTATCCATGGAAGTGGTGATGATAATATCTTCTTTGCTGCCAATGCTGATAGCTTTCTTTTCTATGACAAATTTTAACTTCTAGTGCAATGAAAACGGTATTGCCCTCACAGAATGGATTCAATGTCTCCCTAACAAGCAATGATATGATGAAGTAACATCTATCACATAAGAATCCAGTCAGTACCTGCATGGCCCTATTTGGAACGGGATAGTGATGTTTTCGGTAACTACTTTACATGTTCCATTAAATGCTCGTACCATTATATGGCTATGCTTGATTTAAGAAATGTCAATAGAAAGTTTGTTTAAGCATGTCAAAGGCATTACGTACAAGGCCAACTCATTATCAATGAGAACTTTTGGCAGTAGGCTTCCCTTACAATAAACGGTGATGTGGAGAGCTTTATAGTTTCCTCTACCTCCATGTTGTATTTCGTCATTGCTGAAAGATATTTAATTATCCGCCGTAACATTATTCACTAAGTGATCCAATTGGCCTATCAGAATGTCTGGTGGGATATAGGCTTCATACAAGATCTTGAGTAGATTTTTTCTGTGAGCTTTGAAATTTAAAAGTAATGACAATACAGATCTTTTAGTGGGTTGCTTGTTTAGTTGGTCAATAATGCTATACTCATTGTGCTTGATGAATTTAAAAAATTTTGTAGCCTCTTTCTCACTTACTAATTCTTTAACTACTTTGAATTTATTTGTTTCCTCAATGCCTAAGGTGTTTAAATTGTTAAGGGAACATTCTCTTAGTTGACTTTGACTTCATATGCAGCTGGGGTATAGCATCTACCACTGCAAGTTAGATGGCTTACTCTTATGAGGTCAATAATGGCTGTTTGTTGGTTAGATTTCTTACTCATCAGTACTTTATTGTCATATTTCCACAGCACTACTTTGTCTTCCATATAAGGGAAAAAAGACGAAAGCTGAAATATCATTCTTAGTATAGGCTACATAAGTGTAATTTTGGCATCCGATTGGTTGGCAAACAGGATCAATGGTCATCTAACTCCATAAAAGGGAACCTTCTCATACTTTTTCCTAGCATTGATACAAAGATCCATGTCTTTCTCTCTTATTCGTAAAATTCAATTTCTGAATGGTTCATCAACTTTTGGACCAATCTTGAAAATTTTGAACATTGTTGCAAAGTATGCCTTTGTCCACAGTGGTAACAGTAGGATCTATCAAGCTTTTTATCTCGATATCAACCTATTAACCCGACCTCTATGAGTGCCTCTTGTATACTGCTTATTAGCGTTTTA
This sequence comes from Adansonia rubrostipa, assembly GCA_038381775.1. Taxonomy (NCBI): domain Eukaryota; kingdom Viridiplantae; phylum Streptophyta; class Magnoliopsida; order Malvales; family Malvaceae; genus Adansonia; species Adansonia rubrostipa. Next base: position 6,511 of record JBBYHM010379608.1, read on the forward strand.
ACCTTTTTAACATTTCTCTTGACCTAACAATGCTTCCTATCAATCACAGCATTTACTCTTGGTTCTACATGGTTTGAGAATAGATTAGCTCCAATATTAGGTCTTACTTCTTATTCGATTTTGATTACTCCCTTTTTTAATAGGCTATGAACTTTTCCCTTGAAGGAAGTACACTTTTCAATGTTGCGACCTTGTGCTCTAGCACGGTATTCATAGTAGTCATTCTTATCATACCATTTAGGATAAGAAGGTGACCTTAAAGATATAAACACTAAAGCTACCAATTGCCCTGCTAGTAAACGAGCATAGATCTCTTTATAGAAATAGGGAAGCAAATCAAAATGCTCTTTTTCTCGAGAGGCTAGTTGATTGTTCAGTGCTCTGGTGTTACTTTATTTGTAAGACAAAGTATTCTAATAGAATTTTGACTAGGGTTTGATGAAAGATTCATGGTGGGATTGAATCTAGTAGAGTATACCATTTGTGGTACTGAGTCATATGGGTTGAAACCTGGATATGCCATGCCAAGGAAATACATGCTTGGTATTGAATAGGGAATTTGGGCAATCTTGGCAGGGCTTTCACTAACGACATTCATTTTTGTCTTTACCTTTGGTGGTAGACTTTTTGGTTAAGCTAAAGGATTCCCCTCTTAAAATCTTATTGGTCTTTATGGCATTATCAATCATTTCTCTAGATATCACCATATCAGCAAAATTCTTCATAATATTCCTCACTATCTTTTCATAGTAAAAAGCTTGTAAAGTGCTGATAAACATTACTGTTATCTTTTTTTATTAGAGAAGGATGAACTTGGATGGCCTCTTCTCACCATTTTTGGGCATACTGCTTGAAGTTTTTGATAGTTTCTTTTTCCATGTTCAATTGAGAAAGATGATTCAGAGCCCAATCGAATACACGTTTATACTGTTCAAGGAAAACTCCAGCCACATTTGCCTATGATGATCCAGAGCCCTATATATCATCATACAACTACCTTGGTTAAATTGCTTTAAAAACAGTGTATTAATAGTTTCTCATTATCTTCATGCCCAGCCATCTTTTGATGGTACATACGGATATATGTACTAAGGACTATGGTCCTATTATATTTATCAAAATCAGGTACTTTGAACTTGGGTGGGATAACAAGGTTTGAAACTAGGTCTAAGGATTTTGTATCCATAATTCCAAACTTATCGCTCCCTTCTACAGCTCTAAGATGTTTCTCCAATAACTTGTACTTAGTTTGATTTTCAACAGCCTCGACACACTTTGAACCAATTATTTTTTTCATGTTTTATTTCCTCATCGAGGTTTGGAACCTAAGGATTATTGGTGACGATCCCATATTCATGTCGCAATATCCTTGAGCCATATATGGTGCTGTCGTAGGGTTTATATAGATGAATGGTTGAGCAGCTGGGATCAATGCTTTTGGGGGTGATTATTCTTAGAATGCTTATTTAGGAGTATTGGTGGTCTCGATCCCCCCATTCAGATTAACCTTAAGATTGGCTAGCTTCTTACCATTATTAGTGGCACATGTTTGCCTTTTATCCTTTAGGGCAGCAACAAGTAGTCTTGTCAATTTAGCAACTTGATTTTGTAGTTCATCAATCTTACGAAGTATTTGCTCTTGAGCTTTCGATGCATAATTTCAAGCCTCTCAATGCGAGCCTGGTGATCATTCTCTATTGCCTTCTAACATAGATAGGTAATTATACCAATGTAGGGTGTTTGATTTCACGTTTTGAAAACCTTTGCACCTTAGAGTGATGCTAGATCAGACTTATTAATATAATGAGCATGATGTATGCACAAATAAAGATAAAATCATATGCATGTGATAATATTGTCAAAAAAACGTAATTAACCAAATTAAATCATGTACATAAATGCAAGAGATAGTTGATTTGGCAATATCTCTGAAATATGTATCTTTCATGTGAAGAAAAATTAATTATAGCCTATCAAGTTTAAAAGTAATCAAAACTAAAAATATCATATACTATTACATTGTTTGATTACGAGTTCTAGAAAATTTAATAGTTCTTATCCACTATCTCTTATAGGAATAAAATTTGGCCTCACATATCAAGCTAATTCGGCCATGTTATCTATGTTGGTTTGGACTAAGCAAATTTGCTCAATAAGGTTCTAGAGATGTTCCCTCTATTCCGATCGAGATTAGTCAGCCAAGATCCAGTTATAGCTTAGTTCTTCAGAAGTCCATGACAATCTCTCAACCTAATAGCCTGAATGGAATGCTCTAATTCTTGAACCCTTATAGTCAAAGCTTCATTCTCAAATCTTCCTTCTTGAAGAACTTGGACTCGAGTTGCCAAGTTTTTGCTTCTTTTGTTTTTTGATAAACCAATGCAATTGCATGAGTCTATGTGAGTTTTTCTGCAGTAATCTCGACTTGAGCTTTCAAAGCCTCTAAGTCATTGGCAAGAGAAACAAGCTTAGCTTTCCATTCGGCCAGGGATTTGTCGATTCCTCAATATTTTTTATCTTTTAAAGTGTTATTTTATCTTTCTTCAAGTATTAGAGATATTCGTTGATGGCATTTTTTGCCTTGACAAGATTACGCATCATCCTTTTAGGACTTGACACTCATGTTCCCATTGGCTTTTTTCTTATTGTAACTGACGAGTTTCATTAGCAAAAGTAGTTCTTTCTTGTGCAAACTCGCGTGTTAGGATATCAAGCTCAAATAGAGGGTTAGCTATCAAAACATGAGGGATTCCATTAGCAGGAAACATTATGGTGTCATTAACTCGCCTAGCTAACTAACCTTCATAGGCTGGAGTCATTATGCTACTTCTTTTCAATATGATTTAGTAGGTCTTTTGCCATGCATCCAAGACCTTTTGCATTACTTGTGTAACCATCTCCTCCATATTCAAAGTTTAGCATATGAAGCTTGCAAACCATGGGGACAAATTATTGGCAATCAAATTATTGTAAAGCCATGAACAGAGAGTAATTCAAGGATATAATTCACTACACCAGCTTAAGGATATAATCCAAGGATAATCACTCTATAGAAATCCACATAAAAGATATAGATTATGGAAGTCTTAAAATAGAATTCACTTTCATTTCAATAATTTGCCAATTACATTCTAAAAGGATAATTTAAAAACTAATGCTTGGCATAAACCTCCACGCCATAAGAAATCTGAAAGAAAATAAAAAAATTACTAAAATTTAATGTGATTCATGAAATTAACTAAATCATAAATCTAAATCCCCTAAGATTCAGTAAATCTATCTAAATTCCAAAAATTTAGCAAACATGTCTGCTTAACCAATCTATATTTATTAAGCCATAACTTCCTCCACCGAAGTTCAATCAACACAATCTTACACATTTTGGAAAATAGACTTAAGGACCTTTCCATCCATATATAGTATGCTCTTTAACTCCTATGGAATCATAGCTGTAAACCCTCTCAAGTTGACCTATGTGCAAGATTGCTACTTTCAATGCACTAAAGTCAGAAGTTGTAATTCTTTTGAATCATGAGTTGCATAGGTTGCATGACTTGCTTCCATGTATGTAGACACTCTTGTGTCAATCTTTTTTGGTTGAAAAGGACTTATCCTTAACTCTAAACTGGTTTCATCACCATGATAGAGAAAGATCTACTACATTGATGTGTTAGAAAACTTATAGTCTTCCGGAAGCTCTATCATGTAGGAATTCCCACCAACACTTTATGGACCAACAACTTTCAGTTTAAGCTTTCTAAATTTTTTTTTGGGAAATGCTCCTTGCAAAGATGAACCCATACCATATCACTAACTTTGACCTTAACATGCTCGCAATGCTTGTTAGTTGGCTTTTTGTACTTCTCATTTTGCCTCAAGATCATGTCTTAAACTTGCTCATGTAGATTTTTAATTTGCTTAGCTCTCTCTATAGCATCTTCACTGACCTTTATTTTAGTTGGATAACGAGCTAAATCCAAAAGATTGTTAGGATTATTGCCATACACTACATTAAATGGGTTGCATCCCGTGGTCTGACTAGTGGAATGGTTATAGGCAAATTCAATTTGAGCAAGAACCAGAACCAATGCCTAATTTTTTTTACCGCATAGCTTCTAAGAAGATTTCCTAAGCTCCTATCGGTGACTTCAGTTTGCCCATGGATTTGAGGATGATGAGAAGAATTGAAATTAAGGCTAAAACCAATTTTCCATTGAAGCGTTGACCAAAAGTGACTTAAGAACTTTAAGTTTTAATCGATATTGTAGATGTATATTTTCGGTCTATAGCATATGGCACAAGTACTTTGGCATAGATACCTTGGCACAGGTACTTTAAAATAGGAACTTTGGCACAGATGCCTTGGAATAGATATTTTGGCACAAGTATTTTAGTACAGGTAACTTGGCACAAGTACCTTGGCACAGGTACTTCGGCATAGGTACTTTGGCAGAGATACCTTAGAACAGTTACTTTGGCATAGGTACCTTAGCACAAGTACTTTGGAATATGTATTTTGGCACAGGTAATTTGTATAAATACTTTGGCATAGGTACTTTAACACAGGTACCTTGGCATAGTACCTCAGCACAGGTACCTTGGCACAGGTACTTTGGAATAGGTACTTTAGCACTGGTACCTTGGAACAAGTACTTTGGTTAAGATACTTTGGCACAACACTCTTTGGCAGTAGCATTATTTAGCACAACAAGTTCTATGTAATAAAGACGGTGGAGTCAACCCCTGAATATTGGCAGGATTCTTGGGTTTTCTCCATGTTTGGGATATGTTAGAGAGTATGGCTTGGAGGGCTCAGATATGGAAACTATTAAGAAGTATTTTTCTAAACTTTTCCCTGGAATACAGGTGTTACCTTTCCATGTTTGTTATTTAGCACAGCAAGTTCTACGTAATAAAGAGGTAGAGTTAACCCTAGAAGGTTGGTAGAATTCTTGGGTTTTCTCTATGTTTGGGATATCTTAGAGAGTATGGTTTGGAAGGCTCGGATATGGAAACTATTAAGAAGTATTTTTCTAAACCTTTCCTTAGAATACAAGTGTTACTTTTGTTTTTCGTTGCACAGATAGTACATTCTTAAGTGTGCTGTCATATAACAAACGTCCATTCAATGTTCTGAAACATCCCTAAGAGAGTAACTTTTCATAATCACCTCAACCCACTACTTTTATAACTGTCATCTCAACTCACTACTTTTGTAACTTTCATCTCTCCTTAATAACAATTTTAGTAACTTCTTTTGGAAAAGCTATAAATAGAGATTCTAAAGTTTTATTTTGGGGGGCTTTTTAGGGGTATCTCTGGGGCAAACCTATAGCTTTAAAAGAATTTTTTACAACTTCTTCTTCTGAAACCCTACAACCATCGTAACCTTCACCATCCTTAGCCACTTACAACCTTCATCATCAATACCTGCCACCATACTTGTTATCTAGGGTCTGCTCCAATCTTCCTCTCTGTTATCTCTTTATTACATCCTGTTTTACTAGTTTGCAATGTTTTCTCACCTATTCAAAAAGAACCCATTACAGATACTATAGTCTTAGGAATACCATGAAGTTTCATACTCTCCTTAAAATATAAGTCAGCAACATGAGAAACATCTATGGTTTTGTTACAAGGAACAAAGCAAGCTATCTTTGTAAACCTATCCATAACCACTATGATAGAGTCTTTATTACGTGGAGTCCTAAGAAAGCTCACAACAAAGTCAAGACTAAAATCCCCCCCATAGAGCATATTGTATTGGAAATGGAGTGTACAAACCAATGTTTTACCCTTAACTCTTGGCCACATGGCAAATGCGATACCTTTTAATAAGCCTCATGTCATTTCTCACCATTGCAGGCCAATAGGGCAAGTGTTTTGTCTCCACTAAAGTGACTGTCTCTACTAAAGTGACCAACCAGGGTTCCACCATGTGCTTCAGTGATAATGGTTAGTCTAAGAGAACATTAAAGAAGACACATGCAATTAGCCTTAAAAAAAAAATCATCATTTAACAAAAATTAATTACATAGACCTTTTTTTGCAACATTTCCAAATTTGGCCAAAATCATACTCTCCCTCATGTAATTTTTTTTCACAACCTTAAATCCTTCAATTTTCACATGAATGGCAGATAATAGAGGAAGCTTCCTACTTAAAGCATCAGTGACCACATTTTGAACACCTGATTTATGCTTGCTAGTCAAGTTGTAAGCTTAAAATAACTCTACCCAAGTTGTATGTCTATAGTTGAGTTTGTGCTGGCTATTAATGAACTTCAATGCCTCATAGTTAGAATATAGCACAAATAGTTTAGCAAGGAGATATTGACTCCAATGGAACAATACTCGGTATATAACACAGAATTCCTTGTCATAAGTTGAATATTTCTTGTGATAATCATTTAGTTTCTCGTTAAAGAAGGTAACATGCTAACTTTATTGGCTTAAAACAGCAATGATACTCGTATGATACTCGTATAAGAAGCATCCTTCAACTTCAAAAACTTTATCAACATTTTGAAGTGATAGAATAAGAGCTTTGTTTACCTTTTTTTTATGAGTTCAAAATTGGATTGAGCCTCATTAGACCATCTAAAAGATTCCTCTTTTAAACAATCAGTGATAAAAGCCACTATGAAACTGAACCTTTTTGTAAATCGCCTATAAAAAGAAGCTAACCCATGGAAACGTTGAATGTCATGAAGTGAAGTAGGAGTAGGCCAACTTAATATTGCTTCCACCTTACTAGGATGCTATCTCTAGTCATAACATAACCCATGAAAATAAGGCCATTGGTGAAGAACTTGCATTTTTCAAGTTACCATAGAGTTTATGCTCTCTCAATATGCCACCAATTTGTTGGAGATGATTCAAATGTTCTTCCTCACTTTTGCTATATACAAGAATACTATCAAAATATATAACAACATATTTACCAATGTAAGGTTTAAGGATGTGATTCATGAACCGTATGAAGGTACTAGGAGCATTGGAAAGGCTGAATGGCATAACCATCCACTCATATAAGCTATCCTTTGTTTTGAAAGTTGTCTTTCATTCATCATTTGGCCTTATTCTAATTTGATGGTGATCATTCCTAAGATCAATCTTTAAAAAGATTGTAGCACCCCGAAGCTGATCAAGAAAGTCATCAAGTCATGGAATAAGAAAGCAATAGTCCATAGTTATCTTGTTCACTACTCTACTATCTACATATATATGCCATGATCCATCATTCTTTAGAACCAGGAAAGCTGGGACAACACCAAGACCCATATACTCTTTGATTATGCCTTTGGCTATCAATTCTTCAACTTATCTTTGTAACTCAACATGCTCTTTTGAACTTATTCTATAGGTTTCCTTGTTAGATAAAATAACCCCAAGAAAAAAATCAATGCAATGTTGGATGTCTCTCATATGAGGAAGGCTTGGTGTTATCTCCTTAGACACCACATCGTGGAATTCTTTAAGAATAGGCTTTATAATGAAGGGGGCTCATTTTTAGCTTCATTTTCCTCCACCATGACAAGTGCGTACATTTCTCCTCCCACCTCTAGCTCTTTTTTGTAATTAGTTTTGGTTAGCAACATATGTCCCTCTCCTTTGAAAAGTTTAGGAATATCCATAAGTTTAGTAGGACCCAAAATGATTTTACAACAATCATTGACAAAAAAGTACATGTGTTTATAACCATTATACAAAACTCTCCTATCATAATGCGAAGGATGCCCTTGAAGTAAATAACATGCATCCATAGGAGCGACATCACACCAAACTTAATTTTTGTATTTCTTTCTAATAAAAAATGGTATTAGGCAATGTTTACTTAACTTAATCTTATTAACTTTGTGGAGCCAACAAAGTTGGTAAGGATTAGGATGTAGAACTATTTTCAAGCACAACTTTTTCACCATCCAGTAGATGCCACATTCTCAAAATTGCCACATCAGTAATCACAACACACACATTTCCATGAATAGTACATTAGTGTGAAAAATAATCTGTCTTTGTCAATTCTCATTTTCTCCTTTACAAGTAACACTTAGATTGCATTGAACAACATAGATAAACCTTGATCAGCATAGCTTACCTCATTTTGATCATCTTGCTCTTGGACCTCTTCACATGCTTCCTCTTTCACATCTTCAATTTCTTCTTCCACCAAGGTAACAATTCTAAGATTTGGACATGCAACCCTTAACACTTGAAGCACTTATGAGAACTGAAATTTGAAGTGTTGGGTTGTTGGTTGCTAGTATTTTCTTTGAATCTTCCAAACTTTGGTAGTGCATTTTGTATCCTTTGGGTTGGTCCTTATTATTTTGTCACCAAGTTATCTTTTCTTTTCCAATCCACTTATCCAGCAACATAATTTGTGCAAATCCTCCTTTTCAATAAAAGCCAAACATGATTTTCGATCCTTGACTGGCTACAAATAATGTTATTTATCATGCTAAGAATAAGGAACATTGAGATGCTTTGGAAAAATGATATACTATGGAAAACTCCATTGTTGGTGTACTTAACAATAATCATATTTTTTAAAAATACACTTTGGAAACTTGTATGATCAAAATAATTTAATGCATACAATCTTTTTTAAATGTAAAGCATTCATCAATTTAAAAACTATTCATGAGTGCAGTTGAACTAAGTTGATTGGCTTTTTGAACCTTTTGCTCAAGATTCAGCCTAGTTCATCAAGCTTAAAAAGTTTAATAATATTTTAAAAATATTAAATTAATATTTTAAAGTTTCTTTTAATTAAATTTAAATAAAATATGTTATTAATAAAAGAATATTTTAAATTAAATTGGATAGAATTCAAATTCGAAAAATCATGCCATTAGCCTAAACTAAATTAAATGAATAATTTGATCCAAAAACAGATCTAATCGTATTTTGGATGGTTGAAGATTATAGAAAATTGAAAAAAAAAAAAAGAAAAGGTTTACTTCTAAGAAAAATGATCTTAAATTACATTATTTATAACAATAATATTTTTTTGCCATACAATAATTTTTTAGGAGCATAAAATTCTCACATCCATTGCAATCAAACCAATAAATTATTATCATTATCTAATAATCTATAACTAACATTAAAAAGCTCTCCTAAGAAAGGAGGAGTGAGAATTTAGTTCAGGGTTCCCTTATGTAGAGACATCTAAATTTAGGAATTAAAGGATTTAATAGGGTAATTAGGTTATTTCAATTTTTAAAGGATGGAAAGAGAAAGGAAAATAAAAGTTTTTTATATTCGTATTGTGTTTGTGTTATTATGTGTTCATAATATTATAAATTTATATAAATTTTTACATCAAAATATTATAAACTTATATAAATTTTTACATATTAATAATTTATTTTATATAGATTTTGACACATTCAGGTATTCGCGTTATGTTCATATTATTTTTGTATTGTATTTGTATTCATGTTATTTTCGTATGTTCAAAGTATTATAAATGTATATAAATTTTTACATGTTAATGTTTCATTTTATTTAGATTTTGATACGTATGTGTATTTATACTGTATTTATATTATTTTTTATGTCATATTTTAATTATTTTTATATTTTATTTGTATTGTGTTTCAATTTATCCCTTATTTTACCTATATTATCATAATGGTTCAATTTAGAGAACATTTTGAATAATCTATCATGTTCATGTTATGTCTCAATTCATATTTTGCATAATTTGCTACAATAATTCAATTTAGAGAAAAAACTTTTAGGTTCATATTGTGTTTAGATTATTTTTAGTATATTTAAAATATTATAAATTAATAAAAAAATTATGGCTAATAATTCATTTTTTATATATTTTGAAAATTTCTTGTATTTA
>JBBYHM010379648.1:0-16365 GCA_038381775.1 Adansonia rubrostipa
CGCATTAGGATACATGGTTTTGCAAGAAAAACTTTTCTTTCCACCACTTTCTATATAATCAAAGTTGGTCCATCAAATTAGACAAATATGGATTGTAGCAATAATTCATTCTTTTGGTGATTGGGCACTCTAAACACGTTCTCCTCATTAGGGTACACCATATTGATGCTTTGGTTTTGCAAGAAAAGCTTTTATTTGCACCATTTTTAGTAGACCCAAAGTATGTTTGCCAGATAAGACAAACTTGGATTCTAGGAATAATCTGCATTCTTTTGGCTATCAGGCACTGTAAACACATTCTCCTTATTGTGGTACACAATATTGACGCTTTGATTTCTCAAGAAAAGCTTTTTTCCACCATTTTCCTTAGTATCAAAGTTTGTCTGTCGAATCAGATAAACATGGATTCTAGTAATAATCTTTATTCTTTTGGTGATTGGGCACCCTAAACAAATTCTCCTCATTGTGGTACATGAATTGATGCTTTGGTTTCACAAGAAAAGCATTTTTTCCACCATTTTCATTAGAATTAAAGTTCAGCCGTCAACTGGGACAAACTTGGATTCTCATAAAAATTTATGCTCTTTTTGTGATTGGGCACTATAAGCATATTCTCCTCATTGGGATATGCCATATCGATGCTTTGGTTTCAAAAGAAAGCTATTTTTCCACCATTTTCATTAGAATCAAAGTTTGTCCTTTAAATTAGACAAATCCGAATTCTTATCATAATCTCCACTATTTTTGTGAGGGGGCGCTATAAGCACATTCTCCACATCGAGTACATGGTTTTGATGCTTTGGTTTTAAGGAAAGGGTTTTCTTCCACCATTTTCCTTAGAATCAAAGTTCATCCCCAAAATGGGACAAATGTGGATTCTTATAATAATCTTTATTCTTCCAGTGATTGGTTACTACAATCACATTCTCCTTATTGAGATACATAATTGTGATGCTTTGGTTTTGCAAGAAAAGCTTTTTTTTCCACTATTTTCATTAGAATTAAAGTTCATCCGCTAAATCAACAAACATGGATTCTTGTAACAATCTTTAGCCTTTTGGTGATTGGGTACTACAAACACATTCTCCTCATTGCAGTACATGATATTTATGCTTTGGTTTTTGCAAGAAAAGCTTTTTTTCCACCATTTGATTAGAATCAAAGTTCATCTATCAAAAGGGACAAACCTGGATTCTAGAAATAAAATCTATTCTTTTGGTGATTGGGTGCTATAAACACATTCTCCTCATTGGGATACACAGTTTTGATGCTTCAATTTTGTAAGAAAAGCTTTTCTACCCACTATTTTTCTTAGAATCAAAGTTCTTCCCACAAATGGGACAAACATGGATTTTCAAAATAATCTCCATTCTTTTGGTGATTGGGCACTTCAAACACATTCTTCTTATTGTGATTCATAGGCTTGATGCTTTGGTTTTGCAAGAAAAACTTTTTTTTCCACCATTTTTCTTAGAATCAAAGTTTGTCCCTCAAATAGGACTAACTTAGATTCTTATAATAATGTCTATTCCTTTGGTGATTGGGCATTGTAATACATTCTCCTCATTAGGATACATGATTTTAATACTTTATTTTTGCAAGAAAAGCTTTTCGTCCCATCATTTTTTATAGAATCAAAGTTCATGCCTCAAATAGGATAAACCTAGATTCTCATAATAATCTCTATTCTTTGGGTGATTGGGCAGTGTAAACATATTCTCTTCATTAGGACACATGGTTTTGATGTTTTTATTTTGCAAAAAAAGCTTTTTTTTCCACCATTTTCCTTAGAATCAAAGTTCATCTGCCAAATCGAACAAACATGGATTCTAGTAATAATCTTCATTCTTTTGGTGATTGGGCACCAGGGACATATTCTCCTCATTGTGGTACATGATATTGATGTTTGGTTTCGCAAGAAAAGTTTTGTTTCCATCATTTTCATTAGAATCAAAGTTCGTTTGTCAAATGGGACAAACCTACATTCTCATAAAAAACTCCACTCTTTTTGGTGATTGGGGACTATAAGCACATCTTCTCATTGGGATACATGGATTTGATGCTTTAGTTTGCAAGAAAAGTTTTTTTTCATTCCACCATTTTCCTTAGAATCAAAGTTCATCCCTCAAATGGGACAAACCTAGATTCTCATGATAATCTCTATTTTTTTGATGATTGGGCACTATAAACACATTCTGCTCAGTAGGATACACGGTTTTGAAGCTTTGTTTTTGCAAGGTAAGCTTTTCTTTCTACCATTTCCCTTAGAATCAAAGTTCATCCCTTAATTGGGACAAACCTAGATTCTCATAATAATCTCTATTCTTTTGGTGATTGGGCACTATAAACACATTCTCCTCATTAGGATACACGGTTTTGATGCCTTGGTTTTGCAAGAAAAGCTTTTCTTTCCACCTTTTCTTTATAATCAAAGTTCGTTCATCAAACTGGATATATATGGTTTCTAGTAATTATCAATTCTTTTGGTGATTATGCACTATAAACACATTCTCCTCAGTCAGGTATGCCATGTTGATGCTTTTGTTTTGAAAAAAAGTTTTTCTTTGCATCATTCTCAGTAAGCCCAAAGTTTGTTTGCCAGATCAGACTAACTTGGATTCTGATAATAATCTTTATTCTTTTGGTAATTGGGCATTGTAAACACATTCTTCTTTTTGCAATACATGATATTAATACTTTGGTTTCACAAGAAAAGCTTTTTTTCCACTATTTTTCTTAGAATCAAGGTTCATCTGCCAAATTGAGCAAACATAAATTCTAGTAATAATCTTCATTCTTTGGGTGATTGGGCACCAGAAACACATTCTCCTCATTGTAGGACATGATATTGATGTTTGGTATTGCAAGAAAAGCTTTTTTGTCCACCATTTTCATTAGAATTGAAGTTCGTCCATCAAATGGGATAAACCTGGATTCTCGTAAAAATCTCCACTCTTTTTTTTATTGGCCACTATAAGCACATCTCCTCATTGGGATACACGGTTTTGATGCTTTAGTTTGTAGGAAAATTTTTTCTTTCCACCATTTTCCTTAAAATCAAAGTTCATCCCTCAAATGGGATAAACCTGATTCTCATCATAATCTGTATTCTTTTGGTAACTGCGCACTATAAACATATTCTGCTCATTAGGATACATGATTTTGAAGCTTTGTTTTTGCCAGAAAAGCTTTTCTTTCCACCATTTTCCTTAGAATCAAAGTTCATCCCATAAATGGGATAAACTTAGATTCTCATAATAATCTCTATTCTTTTGGTGATTAGGCAGTGTAAACATATTCTCCTAATTAGGATACAAGTTTTGATGCTTTGGTTTTGTAAGAAAAACTTTTCTTTCTACCATTTTCTTTACTATTAAAGTTGGTCCATCAAATTGGACAAATATGGATTGTAGCAATAATCCATTCTTTCGATGATTGGGCACTCTAAACACATTTTCCTCATTAGGGTACACCATATTCATGCTTTGGTTTCACAAGAAAAGCTTTTTCTTACACTATTTTCAATAGACCCAAGGTTTGCTTGCCATATCAGACAAACTAGGATTCCAATAATAATCTTCATTCTTTTGTCGATTGGGCACCGTAAACACATTCTCCTCATTATGGTACACGATATTGACGCTTTAGTTTCGTAGGAAAAGCTTTTTTTCACCATTTTCCTTAGTATCAAAGTTCATATGCCAAATCGGACAAACATGGATTCTAGTAATAATCTTCATTCTTTTGGTGATTGGGCATCCTAAACACATTTTCCTTATTACGGTACATGAATTGATGCTTTGGTTTCGCAAGAAAAGCTTTTTTTCCACTATTTTCATTAGAATCAAAGTTTATTCATCAGCTAGGACAAACCTGGATTCTCATAAAAATCTATGCTCTTTTTGTGATTGGGCACTATAAGCACATCCCCTTGTTAGGATACATGGTTTTGATGCCTTAGTTTGTAGGGAAAGCTTTTCTTTCCATCATTTTCCTTAGAATCAAAGTTCATCCCTTAAATAGGATAAACTTAGATTCCCATAAGAATCTCCATTCTTTTGGTGATTAGGCACTATAAGCACATTTTCCTTATTAGGATACGCTATATCGATGCTTTGGTTTCAAAGGAAAGCTTTTTTTCCACCATTTTCATTAGAATCAAAGTTCATCCGTCAAATTAGACAAACCTAGATTCTCATAATAATCTCCACTACTTTTATGAGGGGGCACTGTAAGCACATTCTCCTCATCGGAATACACAATTTTGATGCTTTGGTTTTGTAAAAAGAGTTTTGTTTCTACCATTTTCTTTAGAATCAAAGTTTATCCCCCAAATGTGACAAACCTGGATTCTTATAATAATATTTATGCTTTTGGTGATTAGTCACTACAAACACATTCTCCTCATTGAGATACTTAATTTTGATGCTTTGGTTTTACAAGAAAAGCCTTTCTTTCCATTATTTTCATTAGAATCAAAATTTATCCTCCAAATCAACAAACAAGGATTCTTGTAACAATCTTTAGCCTTTTGGTGATTGGGCACTATAAGCACATTCTCCTCATTGCGTACATGATTTTATGATTTGGTTTTGCAAGAAAAGCTTTTTTTTTCACCATTTTATTGGAATCAAAGTTTGTCCGTCCAAAGGCACAAACTTGGATTCTAGGAATAAAATCTATTCTTTTAGTTATTGAGCACAATAAACACATTTTTCTCATTGGGATACACAGTTTTGATGCTTTGGTTTCACAAGAAAAGCTTTTCTACCCACCATTTTTTTAGAATCAAAGTTTTTCCCACAAATGGGACAAACCTAGATTCTCAGAATAATCTCCATTCTTTTGGTGATTAGGCACTACAAACACATTTTTCTCATTTGGATTCATAGACTTGATGCTTTGGTTTTGCAAGAAAAGCTTTGCTTTCCACCATTTTTCTTAGAGTTAAAGTTTGTCCCTCAAATAGGACAAACTTAGATTCTTATAATAATGTCTATTCCTTTGGTGATTGGACATTTTAAATACATTCTCTTCATTAGGATACACAGTTTTGATGCTTTATTTTTGCAAGAAAGCTTTTCTTCCCACCATTTTTTGTAGAATCAAAGTTTGTCCCTCAAATAGGATAAACCTAGATTCTCATAACAATCTCTATTCTTTGGGTGATTGGGTAATGTAAACACATTCTTTTCATTAGGACACACGGTTTTGATGCTTTTATTTTGCAAAAAAATGCTTTTCTTTTCACCATTTTCCTTAGAATCAAAGTTCATCTACCAAATCAAACAAACATGGATTTTAGTAATAATCCTCATCCTTTTGGTGATTGGGCGCTATAAACAGATTCTCCTCATTGCGTTACATGGCATGGATGCTCTAGTTTCTTAAGAAAAGCTCTTTTTCCACCATTTTCATTAGACTCAATGTTCATCTGTCAAATGCGACAAACTTGGATTTTAGTTGTAATATCCATTTTTTTGGTGATTAGGCACTATAAACACATTCTCTGTATTGGGACACACGATTTTGACGCTTTGGTTTTCTATAATAATCCCAGTTCTTTTGGTAATTTGGCACTATAAACACATTCTTCTTATTGTGATACATGGCTTTAATGCTAAGATTTTACAAGGAAAGCTTTCTTTTCACCAGTTTCCTAAGAATCAAAGTTCATTCCTTAAATGGGACAAACCTGGATTCTTATAATAATCTCCATTCTTTTGGTGATTAGGTGCTATAAGCACATTCTCCTCGTTAGGATATGCCATATTAATGCTTTGGCTACAAAAAAAAAACTTTTTTTCCACCATTTTAATTATAATCAAAGTTTGTCTGTCAAATGGGATAAACCTTGATTCTCATAATAATCTTAACTCTTTTTGTGATTAGGCACTAGAAGCACTCCTCATCAAGATACATGGTTCGATGCTTTGGTTTTCAAGAAAAGCTTTTCTTTCCGCCATTTTTCTTAAAATCAAAGTTTATCCCTCAAATAGGATAAACCAAAATTCTCATAATAATCTATATTCTTTTAATGATTGGGCATTGTGAACACATTCTGCTCAATAGGATACACAGTTTTGAAGCTTTGTTTTTGTAAGGTAAGCTTTTCTTTCTACCATTTCCTTTAGAATCAAAGTTCATCCCTTAATTAGGACAAACCTAGATTCTCATAATAATCTATATTCTTTTGGTGATTGGGCACTATAAACATATTCTCCTTATTAGGATACATGATTTTGATGCCTTGGTTTTGCAAGAAAAGCTTTTCTTTCCACTATTTTCTTTACAATCAAAGTTCGTTCATCAAACTGGACAAATATGGTTTCTAGTAATTATCAATTCCTTTGGTGATTAGGCACTATAAACATATTCTCCTCATTAGGGCATGCCATGTCGATGCTTTTGTTTCAAAAAAAGAAGTTTTTCTTTACACCATTCTCAGTAAGCCCAAAGTCAATTTACCAAATCAGACAAACTTGGATTCTAGTAATAATCTTCATTCTTTTGGTAATTAGGCACTGTAAACACATTCTCTTTTTTGCGATACATGATATTAATGCTTTGGTTTCACAAGAAAAGTTTTTTTTTTCACCATTTTCCTTAGAATCAAAGTTCATCTGCCAAATTAAGCAAACATGGATTCTAGTAATAATCTTCATTCTTTTGGTGATTGGGCACCAGAAATACATTCTCCTCATTGTAGGACATGATATTGATGTTTGGTTTCACAAGAAAAGCTTTTTTTCTACCATTTTCATTAGAATCGAAGTTCATCCGTCAAATGGGACAAACCTGGATTCTCATAAAAATCTTTAGTCCTTTTTTTATTGGCCACTATAAGCACATCTCATCATTAGGATGCATGGTTTTGATGCTTTAGTTTGCAAGAAAATTTTTTTTCCACCATTTTCCTTAGAATTAAAGTTCATCCCTTAAATAGGACAAACCTAGATTCTTATCGTAATCTGTATTCTTTTGGTAACTGGGCACTGTAAACACATTCAGCTCATTGGGATACATGGTTTTGAAGCTTTGTTTTTGCCAAAAAAGCTTTTTTTTCCACCATTTTCCTTAGAATCAAAATTTATCCCACAAATGGGACAAACCTAGATTCTCATAATAATCTTTATTCTTTTGGTGATTAGGCAGGGTAAACACATTCGCCTCATTAGGATACACGATTTTGATGCTTTGGTTTTGCAAGAAAAGCTTTTATTTTCACCATTTCTTTACTATTACAGTTGGTCCATCAAATTGGACAAATATGGATTGTAGCAATAATCCATTCTTTTGGTGATTAGGCACTCTAAACATATTTTCCTTATTAGGGTACACCATATTGATGCTTTGGTTTCATAAAAAAAGCTTTTGTTTACACCATTTTTAGTAAACCTAAAGTACTAGCTATATCACATAAACTTAGATTCCAGTAATAATCTTCATTCCTTTGGTGATTAGGCACTGTAAACACTCATTATGGTGCACGATATTGACATTTTGGTTTTGTAAGAAAAGCTTTTTTCCACCATTTCCTTAGTATCAAAGTTCTTCTGCCAAATCGGACAAACATGGATTCTAGTAATAATCTTTATTCTTTTGGTGATTGAGCACCCTAAACACATTCTTCTCATTACGATACATGAATTGATGCTTTGGTTACAAAAGAAAAGCTTTTTTTTCCACCATTTTCATTAGAATCAAAGTTTATCTGTCAGCTGGGATAAACCTAGATTCTCATAAAAATCTATGCTCTTTTTGTGATTGGACACTATCTCTCCTTATTAAGATACATGGTTTTGATGATTTGGTTTGCAGGGAAAGCTTTTCTTTCTCCCATTTTCCTTAGAATCAAAGTTAATCCCATAAATGGGATAAACCTAGATTCCCATAAGAATCTCCATTCTTTTGGTGATTGGGCACTATAAGCACATTCTCCTCATTGGGATACGCCATATCGATGCTTTGGTTCCAAAAAAAACCTTTTTTTTCCACCATTTTCATTAGAATCAAAGTTCATCTGTTAAATTAGACAAACCTAAATTCTCAAAATAATCTTAACTATTTTTGTGAGGGGGCACTATTAGCACATTCTCCTCATCAGAATACACGATTTTAATGCTTTGGTTTTAAGGAAAGAGTTTTTTTTCCACCATTTTCTTTAGAATCAAAGTTCATCCCTTAAATGGGACAAACCTATATTCTTATAATAATCTTTATTCTTTTGGTGATTGGTCGCTACAAACACATTCTCCTCATTGAGATACATGATTTTGATGCTTTGATTTTACAAGAAAAGCCTTTCTTTCCACTATTTTCATTAGAATTAAAGTTTATCTGCCAAATCAATAAACATGGATTCTTTAACAATCTTTAGCCTTTTGGTGATTGGGCACTATAAGCATATTCTCCTCATTGCGTATACGATATTAATGCTTTAGTTTTGCATGAAAAGCTTTTTTTCCACCATTGCATTGGAATCAAAGTTGTCTGTCCGGAGGGACATACTTGGATTCTAGAAATAAAATCTATTCTTTTGGTGATTGCACACTATAAACACATTTTTGTCATTGGGATTCACAGTTTTGATGCTTTAGTTTTGCAAGAAAAGCTTATCTACCCATCATTTTTCTTAGAATCAAAGTTCTTCCCATAAATGGGACATACCTAGATTCTCAGAATGATCTCTATTCTTTTGGTGATTGGGCATTATAAACACACTCTCCTTATTGGGATTCACAGACTTGATGCTTTGGTTTTGTAAGAAAACTTTTCTTTTCACCATTTTTCTTAGAATCAAAGTTTGTTAATTAAATGGGATAAACCTAGATTCTCATAATAATGTCTATTCCTTTGGTAATTGGGCACTGTAAACAATTCTCTTCATTAGGACACAAGGTTTGATGCTTTTATTTTGCAAAAAAAGCTTTTCCTTCCACATTTTCCATAAAATCAATGTTCTTTTGCCAAATTGGACAAACATGAATCCTAGTAATAATCTTCATCCTTTTAGTGATTGGGCTTTATAAACACATTCTCCTTATTGCGTTACATGATATTAATGCTCTGGTTTTGCAAGAAAAGCTCTTTTTCCACCATTTTCATTAGAATCAATGTTTGTTTGTCAAATAGGGCAAACTTGGATTCTATTAGTAATATCCATTCTTTTGGCAATCGGCCACTATAAACACATTCTACTTATTGGAACACACGGTTTTGACATTTTGGTTTTCTATAATAATCCCTGTTCTTTTGGCAATTTGGCACTATAAACACATTCTCTTTATTGTGATACACCGCTTTGATGCTAAGATTTTGCAAGGAAAGCTTTTCTTTCCACCAGTTTCCTAGAATCGAAGTTCCTTCCTCAAATGGGACAAATCTAGATTCTCATAATAATCTACATTCTTTTGGTAATTGGGCATTATAAGCACATTTTCCTTAATGGAATACGCCATATCAATGCTTTGACTTCAAAGAAAGCCTTTTTCTCCACCAATTTAATTGGAATCAAAGTCCATCCATCAAATGAGACAAACCTGGATTCTCGTAATAATCTCAACTTTTTTTTGTGATTGGGCACTATAAGCACTTTTTCTCATTAGGATACATGGTTCGATGCTTTAGTTTTCAGGAAAAGCTTTTTTTTCCACCATATTCCTTAGAATCAAAGTTCATCCCTCAAATGGGACAAACCTAGATTCTCATGATAATCTCTATTCTTTCGATGATTAGGCACTGTAAACACATTTTGCTTAGTAGGTTATACGGTTTTGAAGCTTTTGTTTTTGCAAGATAAGCTTTTCTTTCTACCATTTACCTTAGAATCAAAGTTCATCCCTCAAATGGGATAAACCTAGATTCTCATAATAATCTCTATTCTTTTGGTGATTGGGCAGTGTAAACACATTCTCTTCATTAGGAAACATGATTTTGATGCTTTGGTTTTGCAAGAAAAGCTTTTCTTTTCACCATTTTCTTTACAATTAAAGTTGGTCCATCAAATTAGACAAACATGGATTGTAGCAAAAATCTATTCTTTTGGTGATTGGGCACTATAAACACATTCTCCTTATTACGATACACCGTTTTGATGCTTTTGTTTTGCAAGAAAAGCTTTTCTACCCACCACTTTTCTTAGAATTAAAGTTCTTATCGCGAATTGGATAAACCAAGATTCTCAGAATAATCTACATTCTTTTAGTGATTGGGCAATATAAACACATTCTCCTCATTGGGATTCACAAACATAATGCTTTTGTTTTGTAAGAAAAGTTTTTCTTTGCACCATTTTTCTTAAAATCAAAGTTTATCCCTCAAATGGGACAAACCTAGATTCTCATAACAACGTCTATTCCTTTGGTGATTTGGCATTGTAAATACGTTCTCCTTATTAGGATACAAGGTTTTGATGCTTTGTTTTTGCAAGAAAAGCTTTTTATCCTAACATTTTCCTTAGAATCAAAGTTCGTCCCTCAAATAGGACAAGCCAAGATTCTCATAATAATCTCTATTCTTTTGGTAATTAGGTAGTGTAAACACATTCTCTTCATTACGACACATAGTTTTGATGCTTTTATTTTGCAAAAAAAAAGCTTTTATTTTTGCCATTTTCCTTGGAACCAAAGTTCACATGCCAAATCGGACAAACATGGATTCTAATAGTAATCTTCATCCTTTTGGTGATGGGACCTTATAAACACATTCTCCTCATTGCATTACATGATTTGATGCTCTGGTTTTGCAAGAAAAGCTCTTTTTCCACCATTTTCATTAGAATCAATGTTCGTCTATCAAATTGGGTAAACTTGGAATCTAGTAGAAATATCCATTCATTTGGCGATCAAGCACTATAAACACATTCTCCTTATTAGGACACACGGTTTTGATGCTTTGTTTTTCTATAATAATCCCTGCTCTTTTGGCAATTTAGCACTATAAACACATTCTCCTTATTGTGATACATAGCTATGATGCTAAGATTTTACAAGGAAAGCTTTTCTTTTCACCAGTTTCCATAGAACTAAAGTTCATTCCTTAAATTAGACAAGCCTGAATTCTCATAATAATCTTAGTTCTTTTGGTGATTGGGCACTATAAGCATATTCTCCTCACTGGGATATGTTATGTCAATGCTTTGGCTTAAAAGAAAGCCTTTTTTTTTCTAATATTTCAATTAGAATCAAAGTTCATCCATCAAATGGGACAAGCTTGGATTCTCATAACAATCTCAATTCTTTTTGTGATTGGGCACTATAAGCACTTCTTCCCATTATGATACATGGTTTGATGCTTTAGTTTTTAGTAAAAGCTTTTTTTTTCAACCATTTTCTTTAGAATCAAAGTTCATCCCTCAAAGGGGACAAGCCTCTATTCTGATAATAATCTTTATTCTTTTGATGATTGGATACTGTAAACACATTCTGCTCAGTAGGATACACGGTTTTAAAGCTTTGTTTTTGCAGGATAAGCTTTTTTTTGTACTATTTCCCTTAGAATCAATATTTATCCCTCAAATAGGACAAACCTAGATTCTCATAATAATCTCTATTCTTTTGGTGATTAGCATTATAAACACATTCTCCTCATTAGGATACGCAGTTTTAATGCTTTGGCTTTGCAAGAAAAGCTTTTCTTTCCACCATATTTTTTAATATCAAAGTTGGTCCATCAAATTGGACAAATATGGATTGTAGTAATAATCCATTCTTTTGGTGATTGGGCACTCTAAACACATTCTCCTCATTAGGGTACAGCATATTGATGCTTTGGTTTTGCAAGAAAAGCTTTTGTTTGCACCATTTTTAATAGACCCAAAGTTTGTTTGCCAGATCAAACAAACTTGGATTCTAGTAGTAATCTTTATTCTTTTGGCAATTGGGCACTGTAAACACATTCTCTTCATTGTGGTACACGACACTGACGCTTTGGTTTCGCAAGAAAAGATATTTTCCACCATTTTCCTTAGTATCAAAGTTCATTTGCCAAATCAAACAAACATGGATTCTAGTAATAATCTTCATTCTTTTGGTGATTGGGTACCCTAAACACATTCTCCTCATTGCAGTAGATGAATTGATGCTTTGGTTTCACAAGAAAAGCTTTTTTTTTCACCATTTTCATTAGAATCAAAGTTCATCCGACAACTGGGACAAATCTAGATTCTCACAAAAATCTATGCTCTTTTTATGATTGGGCACTATAAGCACATGTCCTCATTGGGATACATGGTTTTGATGCTTTGGTTTGTAGGGAAAGCTTTTCTTTCCACCATTTTCCTTAGAATCAAAGTTAATTCCTTAAATAGGACAAACCTAGATTCTCATAATAATCTCCATTCTTTTGGTGATTGGCACTATAAGCACATTCTCCTCATTGGGATATGCCATATCGATGCTTTAGTTTCAAAAGAAAGCTTTTTTTCCACCATTTTCATTAGAATCAAAGTTCGTCCCTCAAATTAGACAAACCTAGATTATCATAATAATCTCCACTATTTTTTATGAGAGGGCACTGTAAGCACATTTTTCTTATCGAGATACATGGATTTGATGCTTTGGTTTTAAGGAAAGGGTTTTCTTCCACCATTTTCCTTATAATCAAAGTTCATCCCCCAAATTGGACAAACCTAGATTCTTATAATAATCTTAATTCTTTTGATATTGGTTACTATAAACACATTCTCCTCATTAGGATTCATAATTTTGATGCCTTATTTTTGCAAGAAAATCTTTTCTTTCCATAATTTTCCATAAAATCAAAGTTCCTCCCCAAATCGGACAAACATGGACTCTAGTAATACTCATCATTCTTCTGGTTATTGGGCACTATAAACACAGTTTTCTCCTTAGGGTACACCATTTTGATACTTTGGTTTCACAAGAAAAGCATTTTTTCCACCATTTTCCTTAGAATCAAAGTTCATCCCCTAAATGGGACAAACTTAGATCCTCGTAATACTCTTCATTCTTTTGATGATCGAGCACTATAAACATATTCTCCTTATTGGGACACACTGTTTTGATGCTTTGGTTTACGAGAAAAACTTTTCCTACCACATTTTCCATAAAATCAAAATTCAACCCTTAAGTAGGACTAACCTATATTCTCGTAACAATCTCTATTCTTTTTATGATTTGGCACTATAAGCACATTCTCTTTGTTGGGTTACATGGTTTTAATACTTTGGCTTTTAGAGAAAGCTTTTCTTTCAACTATTTTCTTAGAATCAAAGTTCATCCTACAAATAGGGCAAAGATTCTCATAATAATCTCCATTCTTTTCATGATTGGGCACTATAACCACATTCTCCTTATTGGGATTCACAGACTTGATGCTTTGATTTTGCAAGAAAAGCTTTTCCTTCCACCATTTTTCTTAGAATCAAAGTTTATCCCTCAAATGGGACAAACCTAGGTTCTCATAATAATTTCTATTCTTTGGTGATTGGGCACTGTAAACACATTCTCCTTATTAGGATACACAGTTTTGATATTTTGTTTTTGCAAGAAAAATTGTTCTTCCCATCATTTTCCTTAGAATCAAAGTTTGTCCCTCAAATGGGACAAGCCTAGATTCTCATAATAGTCTCTATTCTTTTGGTGATTAGGAGTGTAAACACATTCTCCTTATTAGGACACACGATTTTGAAGCTTTAGTTTTGTAAGAAAAGCTTTTCTTTTCACCATTTTCCTTATAATCGAAGTTCATACCACAATGGCACAAACCTAGATTATTGTAATAATCCCTATTCTTTTGGTAATTGCGCACTATAAACGCATTGTCCTCATTGGGATAAATGATTTTGATGCTTTGATTTTAAAAGAAAAGCTTTTCTTTCCACCATTTTCCTTAGAATCAAAGTTCGTTCCTTAAATGGGACATACCTAGATTCTTATAATAATCTCCATTCTTTTGGTTATTAGCACTATAAACACATTCTCGTCATTGGGATGCGCCATATTGATGCTTTGGTTTCAAAAGAAAGTTTTTTTTTCTATCATTTCTTTAGAATCAAAGTTCATCCGTGAAATAAGACAAACCAGGATTCTCGTAATAATCTCCACTTTTTTATGCTTGGGCACTATAAGCACATTCTCTTTACTGGGAAACATGGTTTTGATGCTTCAGTTTTTAGGAAAAGCTTTTCTTTCCACTATTTTCCTTGGAATCAAAGTTCATCCATCAAATAGGATAAACCTGTATTCTTATAATAATATCTATTCTTTTAGTGATTGGGCACTATAAACATAATCTCCTTGTTTGGATAAACGATTTCCATGCTTTGGTTTTGCAAGAAAAGCTTTTCTTTTCACCATTTTCCTTAGAATCAGAGTTCGTCTGCCAAAATTAGACAAACATGGATTCTACTAATAATCTTTATCCTTTTAATGAATAAGCACTATAAACACATTCTTCTCATTGTGGTACATGATATTGACGCTTTGGTTTTGCAAGTAAAGCTTTTTTTCTACCATTTTTATTAGAATCAAAGTTCATTCATCAAATGGGACAAACTTGGATTCTACTAATAATATTTATCCTTTTGGCGATTGGGCACTATAAACACATTTTCCTCATGAGGATACATAATTTTGATGTTTTGGTTTTCTGAGAAAAGCTTTTCTTTCCATAATTTTTCGTAGAATCAATGTTTGTCCCATAAATGAGATAAACCTAGTTTCTTATATAATATTCATTCTTTTGGTGATTAGGCACTATAAACACATTCTCCTCATTAGGAAACACGATTTTGATGCTTTGATTTTGCAAGAAAATATTTTCTTTTCACCATTTTCTTTAGAATCAAAGTTCCTCTGCCAAATCGAACAAACATGGATACTAGTAATAATATTCATTCTTTTCATTATTGGGCACTGTAAGCACATTCTCCTCATTGGGGTACACCATTTTGACGCTTGGGTTTTGCAAGAAAAGCTTCTTTTCCACCCTTTTCCTTAGAATTAAAGTTCATCCCCCAAATAGGACAAACTTAGATTCTCGTAACACTCTCCATTCTTTTAGTGATCGGGCACTATAAACACATTCTCTTATTGGGACACACAGTTTTGATACTTTGGTTTTGCGAGAAAAACCTTTCCTACCATATTTTTATAGAATCAAAATTCATCCCTCAAATGGGATAAACCTAGATTCTCATCATAATCTATATTCTTTTGGTGATTGGGCACTATAACACATTCTGCTCATTAGGATACAAGGTTTTGATGTTTTATTTTTGCAAGAAAAGCTTTTCTTTCTACCATTTTCCTTAGAATCAAAGTTCGTCCCTCAAATGGGACAAAACTAAATTCTCATAACAATCTCAATTCTTTTGGAGATTGAATACTACAAACACATTCTTCTCATTAGGATACATGACATTGATACTTTAATTTTGCAAGAAAAGCTTTTTTTCCACCATTTTAATTAGAATCATAATTTGTCCATCAAGTGGGACAAACTTGGATTCTAGTAATAATATCCACTCTTTTTGTGATTCAGAACTATAAGCACATTCTGCTCATTAGGATACATGGCTTTAATGCTTTGCTTTTAGGGAAAGCCTTTTTTTCCACCATTTTCCTTAGAATCAAAGTTTATCCTTTATATGGGATAAACCTAGATTCTCGTAATAATCTCTATTCTTTTGGTGACTAGGCACTGTAAACACATTCTTCTTATTTGGATAAACGATTTTGATGCTTTGGTTTTGCAAGAAAAGCTTTTCTTTCCACCATTTTCCTTAGAATCAAAGTTTATCTACCAAATCGAACAAACATGGATTCTAGAAACAATCTTCATCCTTTTGGTGATTAGGCACTATAAACGCATTCTTCTTATTGCGATACATGATATTGATGCTTTAGTTTCACAAGAAAATCTTTTTCTCCACCATTTTCATTAGAATTAAAATTCATCTATTAAATGGGACAAACTTGGATTCTAGTAATAATATCCATTCTTTTGGTGATTAGGCATTATAAACACATTCTCCTCACTAGGATACACGGTTTGATGCTTTGGTTTTGCAAGAAAAGCTTTTCTTTCTACCATTTTCCTTAGAATCAATGTTTATCCCACAAATAAGACAAACCTAGATTCTCATAATAATCTCCATTTTTTTGGTGATTAGACATTATAAACACATTCTCCTCATTGGGATACACGATTTATATGCTTTGGTTTTGTAAGAAAAGTTCTTTTTCCACCCTTTTCCTTAGAATTAATGTTCGTCCCTTAAATTAGACAAACCTAGGTTCTTATAGTAATCTCTATTCTTTTGGTGACTGGGCACTGTAAACATATTCTTCTCATTAGGATACATGGTTTTGATGCTTTGTTTTTGCAAGAAAAGCTTTT
>JBBYHM010379659.1:0-16364 GCA_038381775.1 Adansonia rubrostipa
AACTTGGCTTGCTTGAAACTTGAGCTCAGCTTGACAATAATTGAGCCGGGTTTTGAGTTTTGCCCTTCGAGTCAAACAAAATTTAATTATAAAAAATGGTAGGAAGTGAAGTTTTTTCTTATGAAACCAAAGCATCAACATCATTTATCCCAATGAGAAGAATGTGTTTATGGTGCCCAATCATGAAAACAAAGGAGATTATTACATGAATCTATGTTTATTCTAATTGATAGATAAACTTTGATAAAAAAATGATAGGAAGTGAAGTTTTTCTCGTGAAACCAAAGCATCAATTCCATTTATACAAATAAGGAGAATGTGTTTATGGTGCACAATCATGAAATTAAAGGAGATTATTATATGAATCCATGTTTGTTCTAACTAATAGATGAACTTTGGTTGTAAAAAATGGTAGGAAATGTAGTTTTTCTTATGAAACTGAAGGGTCAGTATTATTTATCCCAATGAGGAGAATTTGTTTATAGTGCCCAAGCATGAAAAGAAAGGAGATTATCAAGTGAATTCATGTTTATCACAATTGACAGACAAAATTTGATTCTAAAAAATGATGGGAAGTGAAGTGTTTCTTATGAAACTAAAGCATCAATTACTTTATCCCACTATGGAGAATGAGTTTATGGTGCCCAATCATGAAAGGGAAAGAGATTATTGTGTGAATCCATATTTATCCCAATTGACAGACAAACTTTAATTCTAAAAAATTATGGGAAAATAAGTTTTTCTTATGAAATGGAAGCATAAATTCACTTATCCCAACGAGGAGAATGAGTTTATGGTATCCAATCATAAATAGAAGGGAGATTATTATGCAAATCCGTGTTTGTTCCAATTGACAGATGAACTTTAATTCTAAGAATGGTGGAAAGTAAAGCTATTTTTTGAACCAAATCATCAATGTCATTTATCCCAAAGAGTAGAATGAGCTTATGGTGCCCAAACATGAAAAGAAAAAAGATTATTATGTGAATCCATGTTTGTCTTTATTGACACACGAACTTTGATTCAAAAAAATGGTTGAAGAAAAGTTTTCTTATGAAATCCAAGCATCAATGTCATTTATCCCAATAAGGAGGATGACTTTACGGTTCCTAATCATGAAAAGAAAGGAGATTATTACGTGCATTCGTGTTTGTCCCAATTGATAAATGAACTTTGATTCTAAAAATGGTGGGAATAAAAGTTTTTCTTATGAAATCAAAGCATCAAGATAATTTATCCCAATAAGGAGATTGTGTTTATAGTCCACAATCATGAAAAGAAAGAAGATTATTGTGTGAATCCGTGTCTGTCCAACTTGACATGCGAACTTTAATTCTATAAAATCGGGGAAAATAAAGCTTATTTTATGGAACCAAAGCATCAATGTCAGTCATCCCAATGAGTAAAATGAGCTTGTAGTGCCCAATCATGAAAGGAATGGAGATTATTACGTGAATCAGTATTTATCCCAATTGATAGACAAAATTTGATTCTACAAAATGGTGGGAAGTGAAGCTTTTCTTATGAATCCAAAGCCTAAATTGATTTATCCTAATAAGGAGAATGAGTTTATGGTGCCCATCATTAAAAAAAAGGAGATTGTTATGGGAATTCGTGTTTATCCTAATTGACAAGTGAGTTTTGATTATAAAAAATGGTAGAAAGTGAAATTTTTCTAATGAAACCAAAGCATCAACATCATTTATCCCAATGAGGAGAATGTTTATGGTGCACAAACATGAAAAAAAAGGAGATTATTATGTGAATCTATGTTTTTCCTAATTATCTGATGAACTTTAATTCTAAAAATAGTGGAAAATGAAGCTTTTTTATGAAACAAAAGCATTAGTGTCATTTATCTTAATGAGTAAAATGAGCTTATGGTGCCAAATAGCAAAAAAAAAAAAAAAAGATTATTATTGAATCTGTGTTAGTCCAAATCGACGGACAAATTTTTATTCTATAAAATGGTAGAAAATGAAGCTTTTTTATTAAACCAAAGCATCAATGTCATTTATCCGAATGAGGAGAATAAGTTTATGGTGCCCAATCATGAAAATAAAAGAGACTATTACATGTATTCGTGTTTATTCCAATTAACAAATGAACTTTGATTGTAAAATATGAAGGAAGTGAAGCTTTTCTTATGAAATCGAAGCATCAATACTGTTTATCCTAATGAGGAGAATGTGTTTATGGTGCCCAATCATGAAAAAAAAAAGAGATTACTACATTAATCTTTCTTTATCCCAATTGATAGACAAAATTTGATTCTAAAAAATGGTGGGAAGTGAATTGTTTATTATGAAACAAAAGTATCAATTCATTTATCCCAACGAGGAGAATGAGTTTTTTGTTCCCAATCATGAAAAGAAAAGAGATTATTGTGTGAATCTGTGTTTATCCCAATTGATAGGTAAACTTTCATTCTATATAATGGTAGGAAGAAAAGTTTTTCTTCTAAAACAAAAGCATCAATTCACTTATCCCAATGAGGAGAATGAGTTTACAGCTCCTAATCATAAATAGAAAGGAGATTATTATGCAAATCCATGTTTATCCCAATTGATAGATGAACTTTAATTCTAAAAATGGTGGAAAGTAAAACTTTTTTTGAACCAAAGCATCAATGTCATTTATCCCAACGAGCAGAATGAGCTTATGGTGGCCAAACATGGAAAGAAAAGAGATTATTACATGAATTCATGTTTGTCCTTATTGATACATGAACTTTGATTCCCAAATAAGGTTGAAAGAAAAGTTTCCTTATGAAACCCAAGCATCAATGTCATTTATCCTAATGAAGAGAATAAGCTTACGATTCCTAATCATGAAAAGAAAGGAGATTGTTATGTGAATTCATGTTTATCCCCATTGATAGATGAACTTTTGATTCTAAAAATAGGGGGAACAAAAGTTTTTCTTATGAAACCAAAGCATCAATATCATTTATCCTAATAAGGTGATTATGTTTATGGTGCCCAATCATGAAAAGAAAGGAGATTATTGTGTGAATCCATGTTTGTCCAACTTGACATATGAACTTTAATTCTATAGAATGGGGGAAAATGAAGCCTTTTGTATGGAACCAAAGCATCAATGTCAGTTATCCTAATGAGTAGAATGAGCTTATGATGCCCAATCATAAAAGGAATAGAGATTATTACATGAATCAGTAGTTATCCCAATTGATAGACAAAATTTGACTCTAAAAAATGGTAGGAAGTGAAGTTTATCCCATGAATCCAAAGCATCAATTGATTTATCCCAATGAGGAGAATAAGTTTATGATGCCCAATTATTAAAAGAAAGGAGATTGTTATAGGAATCTGTGTCTATCCCAATTGATAAACAAATTTTAATTGTAAAAAATGGTAAGAAATAAAGTTTTTTCTTATGAAATCAAAGCATTAACATCATTTATTCCAATCAGAAGAATGTGTTTATGGTGCCTATTCATGAAAAAAAAAGGAGATTATTACATGAATCTATGTGTATTCCAATAGATTGATGTACTTTGATTGAAAAAATGGTAGGAAGTGAAGTTTTTCTCATGAAACTGAAACATCAATTCCATTTATCCTAATAAGGAGAATGTGTTTATGGTGCCTAATCATGAAATGAAAGGAGATTGTTATGCAAATTCGTATTTGTCCCAATTAACAGATGACTTTGATTCTAAGAATGGTGGAAAGTAAAGCTTTTTTTTTAAACCGAAGCATCATGTCATTTATCCTAATGAGTAAAATGAGCTTATGGTGGCCCAAACATGAAAAAAAAAGATTGTTATGTGAATCCATGTTTGTCCTTATTGACACATGAACTTTGATTCTAAAAAATAGTTAAAAGAAAAGTTTTCTTATGAAACCCAAGCATCAATGTCATTTATCCCCATAAGGAGAATGAGTTTACGGTTCTTAATCATGAAAAGAAAGGAGATTATTACATGCATCCGTGTTTGTCCTAATTGATAGATGAACTTTGATTCTAAAAATGGGAGGAAAAAAAGTTTTTCTCATGAAACTAAAGCATCAATATCATTTATCCCGATAAGGAGATTGTGTTTCTGCCCAATCATGCCAAAAAAGGAGGTTATTATGTAAATCTGTGTTTGTCCAACTTGACATACGAACTTTAATTCTATAAAATTAGGGAAAGTAAAGCTTTTTGTATGAAACCAAAGCATTAATGTCAGTTATCCCAATGAGTAGAATGAGCTTATGGTGCTCAATCATGAGAGAAATGGAGATTATTACGTGAATTAATATTTATCCCGATTCAGAGACAAAATTTAGTTCTAAAAAATAGTGGGAAGTGAAGTTTTTCTTATGAATCCAAAGCATAAATTGATTTATCCCAATGAAAAGAATGAGTTTATGGTGCCTAATCATTGAAAGAAAAAAAAATTGTCATGGGAATCTATGTTTGTCCCAATTGACAGGTGAATTTTGATTGTAAAAAATGGTAAGAAGTGAAGTTTCTTTAATGTATCCAAAGCATCAACATTATTATCCCAATGAGGAGAATGTGTTATTGTGCACAAACATGAAAGAAAGGAGATTATTATGTGAATCCAAGTTTTTCGCAATTGTCAAACAAACTTTAATTATAAAAATGTTGAAAAACGAAGCTTTTTTTATGAAACAAAAGCATCAGTGTCATTTATTTCAATGAGCAGAATGAGTTTATGGTGACAAATAGTGAAAAAAAGATTATTATGTGAATCGGTGTTTCTCTAAATCGACGGACAAACTTTAATTCTATAAAATGGTGGAATGTGAAGCTTTTTTATTAAACCAAAGCATCAATGTCATTTATCCGAATGGGGATAATAAGTTTATGGTGCCCAATCATGAAAAAAAAAAGAGACTATTGTGTGTATCCATGTTTATCCTAATTGACAGATGAACTTTGATTCTAAAAAATAGTGGAAAAAGAAGCTTTTCATATGAAATAAAAGCATCCATATCATTTATCCCAATAAGGAGAATCTGTCCATGGTGCCCAATCATAAAAAGAAAAGAGATTATTACATGAATCCATGTGTTATGCCAATTGATAGATGAACTTTGATTGTAAAATATGGAGGAAGTGAAGCTTTTCTTATGAAACGAAGCATCAAGATCATTTATCCCAATTAGAAGAATATGTTTATGGTACCCAATCATGAAAAAAAAGGAGATTACTACATGAA
This sequence comes from Adansonia rubrostipa, assembly GCA_038381775.1. Taxonomy (NCBI): domain Eukaryota; kingdom Viridiplantae; phylum Streptophyta; class Magnoliopsida; order Malvales; family Malvaceae; genus Adansonia; species Adansonia rubrostipa. The sequence continues at coordinate 5,195 of JBBYHM010379659.1, forward strand.
TCCGTGTTTATCCCAATTAACAGACAAAATTTGATTCTAAAAAATGGTGGGAAGTGAAGTGTTTATTATGAAACAAAAGCATCAATTCATTTATCCTAATGAGGAGAATGAGTTTGTTGTGCCTAATCATAAAAAAAAAGAGATTATTGCGTGAATCCATGTTTATCTCATTTGACAGACAAATTTGATTCCAAAAAATGGTAGAAAGAGAAGTTTTTCTTATGAAACGAAAGCATCAATTCACTTATCCCAATGGGGAGAATAAGTTTATGGCACCCAATCATAAATAGAAAGGAGATTATTATGCAAATCCATGTTTATCCCAATTGATAGATAAACTTTAATTCAAAAAATGTTGGAAAGTAAAGCTTTTTTTTAAACCAAAGCATCAATGGCATTTATCCTAATCAGTAGAATGAGTGTATGGTGCCCAAGCATGAAAAGAAAAGAGATTATTATGTGAATCCGTGTTTGTCCTTATTGACACACGAACTTTGATTCTAAGAAATGGTTGAAAGAAATGTTTTCTTATGAAACCCAAGTATCAATGTCATTTATCCCAATGGAGAGAATGAGTTTACAATTCCTAATCATGAAAAGAAAAGAGATTTTTACACGAATCCATGTTTATCTCAATTCATAGATGAATTTTGATTCTAAAAATCAGGGCAATAAAAGTTTTTCTTGTGAAACCAAAGCATCAATATCATTTATCCTAATGAGTTGATTGTGTTTATGGTGCCCAATCATGAAAAGAAAGGAGATTATTGTGTGAATCCATAGTTGTCCAACTTAAAATATGAACTTTAATTCTATAGAATGGGGGAAGGTGATGCTTTTTGTAGGGAACCAAAGCATCAATGTCAATTACCCCAATGAGTAGAATGAGCTTATTGTGCCCAATCATGAAAGAAATAGAGATTGTTATGTGAATCAATAGTTATCCCAATTGATAGACAAAATTTGATTCTAAAAAATGGTGGAAAGTGAAGTTTACCTTATGAATCCAAAGCATTAATTGATTTATCCTAATAAGGAGAATGAGTTTATAGTGCCCAATCATTAAAAGAAAAGAGATTGCTATGGGAATCTATGTTTGTCCCAATTGATAGATGAATTTTAATTGTAAAAAATGTTTGGAAGTGAAGTTTTCTTATGAAACCAAAGCATCAACATTATTTATCCCAATGAGAAGAATGTGTTTATAGTGCCCAATCATGAAAAAAAATGAGATTATTACATGAATCTGTGTTTATTCCAATTGATAGACGAACTTTGATTGAAAAATGGTAGGAAGTGAAGTTTTTCTCATGAAACTGAAGCATCAATTCCATTTATCCTAATGAAAAGAATATGTTTATGGTGCCCAATCATGAAATGAAAGGAGATTATCATATGAATCCATGTTTGTCCTAACTAACAGACAAACTTTGGTTGTAAAAAATCGTAGGAAGTGAAGTTTTTCTTATGAAACTGAAGTGTCAATATTATTTATCCTAATGAGGAGAATATGTTTATGGTGCCCAACTATGCAAAGAAAGGAGATTATCATGTGAATCCGTGTTTACCATAATTGATAGACAAAATTTGATTCTAAAAAATGATGGGAAGTGAAGTGTTTCTTATGAAACTAAAGCATCAATTCCATTATCCCAATAAGGAGAATAAGTTTATGGTGCCCAATCATGAAAAGAAAAAGGATTATTATGTGGATCCGTGTTTATCCTAATTGACAGACAAACTTTGATTCTAAAAAATGGTGGGAAGAGAAGTTTTTCTTATGAAACGAAAGCATAAATTCACTTATCCCAATAAGGAGAATGAGTTTATGGCACCCAATCATAAATAGAAGGGAGATTATTATGTAATTTCGTGTTTGTCCCAATTGACAAATGAACTTTAATTCTAAGAATGATGGAAAGTAAAGCTTTTTTTAAACCAAAGCATCAATGTCATTTATCCCAATGAGCAGAATAAGTTTATAGTGCCCAAACATGACAAGAAAAGAGATTATATGTGAATTCGTGTTTGTCCTTATTGACACACAAACTTTAATTCTAAAAAATGGTTGAAAGAAAAGTTTTCTTATAAAACCCAAGCATCAATGTCATTTACCCCAATAAGGAGAATAAGTTTACGATTCCTAATCATGAAAAAAAAAGAAATTATTACGTGCATCTGTGTTTGTCCTAATTAATAGACGAACTTTAATTCTAAAATGGGGGGAAAATAAGTTTTCTTATGAAACCAAAGCATCAATATCATTTATCCCAGTGAGAAGAATGTGTTTATGGTGCCTAATCATGAAAAAAAAAGTAGATTATTGTGTGAATCTGTGTTTGTTCAACTTAACATTTGAACTATAATTCTATAAAATGAAGGAAAGTGAAGGTTTTTGTATGGAACCAAAGCACCAATGTCAGCCATCCCAATGAGTAAAATGAGCCTATGGTGCCCAATCATGAAAGGAATGGAGATTATTACATGAATCAGTATTTATCCCAATTGACAGACAAAATTTGATTCTAAAAAATAATGGGAAGTGAAGTTTTGCTTATGAATCCAAAGCATAAATTGATTTATCCTAATGAGGAGAATGAGTTTATAGTGCCCAACCATTAAAAGAAAGGAGATTGTTATGGAAATCCATGTTTGTCTCAATTGATAGATGATTTTTGATTGAAAAAATGATAAGAAATGAAGTTTTTCTAATGAAACCAAAGCATCAACATCATTTATCCCAATGAGGAGAATATGTTTATAGTGCACAAACATGAAAAGAAAGGAGATTTTTATGTGTATCCATGTTTTTCCTAGTTGTTAGATGAACTTTAATTCTAAAAATGGTGGAAAGTGAAACTTTTTTTATGAAACAAAAGAGTCAGTGTCATTTATCTCAATGAGCAGAACGCGCGCTTATGGTGCCAAATAGTGAAAAAAAAGGAGATTATTATGTGAATCTGTGTTTGTCTAAATCGACGAACAAACTTTAATTCTATAAAATGGTGGAAAGTGAAACTTTTTTATTAAACAAAAGCATCAATGTCATTTATCCCAATGAGGAGAATGAGTTTATGGTGCCCAATCATGAAAAAAAAAGAGATTATTGTGTGTATCCATGTTTATCCTAATTGATAGATGAACTTTGATTTTAAAAGATGGTGGGAAGAAAAGTTTTTCATATGAAATGAAAGCATCAATTCATTTATCTAATTAAGGAGAACAAGCTTATGGTGCTGAATAATGAAAAATGAGATTATTATGTGAATCTTTGTTTGTCCAAATCGACGAACGAACTTTATTTTTGAAAATGGTACAAAATGAAGTTTTTCTTATGAAAACAAAGCATTAATATCATTTATCCCAATTAGGAGAATGTGTTCATGGTGACCAATCATTAAAAGAAAGGAGATTATTACATGAATCTATGTTTATCCCAATTGATAGATGAACTTTGATTGTAAAAAATAAAAGAAGTGAAGTTTTTCTTACGAACTTTAATTCTAGAAACGGTAGAAAGTAATGCTTTTTTTTTAAACCAAAGCATCAATGTCATTTATCCGAATGAGTAGAATGAGCTTATGGTGTCCAAACATGAAAAGAAAAGAGATTAATATGTGAATCTGTGTTTGTCTTTATTGACACATGAACTTTGATTCTAAAAAATGTTTGAAAGAAAAGTTTTATTATTGTCGCAACGTATCTTGGAGTTGTCCTCACAGATCTATGGGTGCGTACGACTTAAAATATATTTCTAACTTCGAAATGTCCCCTTGATTAAGGGTTTTCTTTTGCGATGTGATGAGAATAAGAATGTACAAATTCTGGACTTGTGATACAGTGAAGGGGACCATAAGATGAACACTAATCTTATTGGTCTCAAATGACCATTATGACACAGCCAACGCATGGAGTCGCCACTGATCATTTAGGGCTAGGCATGATCAGATGCCTATTGAAACCTATGTTTTGAATATTGAAACTCAAAACATCGATCCCATAGTCTATGTAGTATAAAGATTCATCGTTGGGTTCAGGAGTTGGTTATGCATAATGAGATACGAACCTCTTCACGATGCCTAAAATCAATACCTTACTAGCTATGTCTTATCTCGATTTCAATTCTTTCAATCTTAACTCATCACTATTTCGATATAAGCCACTTTTAATGCATGAATTTTATAAAAATACAAATCTAGGTTTTGATGAAAAGATTTAATCTCATATATGTTCTGGAGAGATAGGGAATATAGAGATTATCAATAAACATGACCTTTGGATTTTACTTTAAAAAATGGAATATTCCACTTTGGGCACTGGAGAGATACCCATGCAGAATATTACTTTAGTTTTATTTGAAATGATCGGAAAACATGAATACAAATAATCATCACAAAGAAATCATGTTAATAAGGCAATAAATAAAGTAACATAACATGGATCATTCAATGCAATGATAAAGAAAATGGATGGACTATCACAATTTATCTCACAGTTGGCATCGATTATCTGAGAATAATCAAATCGACAATTTTCAAGATGCATCTGGGTTTCTTGATTAAACAAAGTTTGCTTGACATATTCATGAAAGTTCAAAAAGGAGAAAAATTTAATTATAGTTGAAAGATAGGGTTGGAGTATCCCCTCAAACAAATAGGGTTAGAGTATCCCATGGATGATAAATAATTTTGACAAAGGCAGATTTTTAAATCTAGACAATTTGAAAAACGGGGTTGGAGTATCCCCTCAGAAGGTCAGGGTTGGAGTATCCCCATGGATGACAAATAATTTTAACGAAGAAAGATTTTTTAATCTCGATAATTTTCAAAAACAAGGTTGGAGCATCCTTTCAAAAGGTTAGGGTTGGAGTATCCCCAAAAGTGACATGTCTAACACTCTTTATAGAAGTCAAGTTAGAAAACTTAAATTGACAAAACTTTGTGATTTAGAAAACGAGTAAGCATTTTGATAACTTTTAGTAAAAAAATTATTGTGAATGAGGATAGTAAGGATGTAAAGTATGTTTTTGCCTTGATACGAGCTTGTGGGAGGTCAAAGCATGTTATTGAGGCTGATCGAGGTGCTATGGTGACATTCGAATGTCTCGAGATGAAGCTCGGGAAAATAACTCAATTTTGACAATAACCGAAAACAAGGGACAGCATCGTGCTATCTTACCTCCTGAATTTATTCTAAATTGGTTTAAAGGTTTTAGAGGGTGGACAAGACACCATTAGCAATGTAACTTGATGAGGGTCAATCTAAAAGTGTTCCCGGTATCTGAAAAAGTCACTTTCTAGGAAAATAAATTTTCATGTTCGTATTAATCATGTTGCTGGCAGAGCATCTGAGGGATAAGGTGTGTCAAAATTTGAAAAATCACCTTGGACTCATTTTGTATCAAAAAATTGCAATCGATACCTTTCTGAAAAAGGAATTTCATGAGTCTTTTAGGAATAATGTTTGAAAAATTTGGAAAAATCATTTAGTGGGTCTGAATGGCCCAACCAGAATACATGTTTGGATTTCAAAGGTTTTGAACATATTAGATTTGAAAAATTATAACTCTCACATCCAGAATGACTCGAGGGTGAATAAAACATCATTTTAAAGATAATTCGATACACTTTAAGAGAAAAATATCAAAAAATTCATGAAAAATCATTTAGGATTTTAAATTGATTTTTCAATTTGCAATAGTTATGTTGCCAGCAGGGGACAAAGCAAAGCAATGGATATTTCTTATTTTCTTTATGTTTACGGGTCCAAACTTGAGTTATTGACATTCGAACATCCATGACTGAAGGGAAAGAGTGGCATAAGCATCATGAACTTATTTGCATAGCTTGGAAGTAGTTTGGGATGATGAAACAGCCCGTTAATCATACCACTTAAGGTTTTTACTTAAAAACAAGGCACGAACATTTCAGGAATGAGTGCAAGGTCATTTTTGTGGAAAATTAAAAAATTTGAGCTCGTTTAATCAAGATTCCAGATCTAAAAAACTTAATTTTCCTCTAAATTTTTTTATGTTAACTTGAAGGAAAATGCTAAATTCATGCTTGTCCTCATTGGTTGAGGTTAACATGCTTGGCTTAGGGAAGTTTTGAAAATCAGTTTTTGATAGCCATCAAACATGCATTTTGATAAGGGGAAAACCACAAACATACAAAGGGATGGCACATAACATGAATAGGGATGCTAACTTTACTAATGGTCTAGACAAATAAGGTGTGATGCATTTTGACAAGAAAACTTTATGGATGCAAAAAATGATAGTGATTCATGCAAACTAATGTGTAAATGTGCTTGAAATATGTTAGGATAATGATTAATACATGGATTAAGGATAACAAGATGCATGGATATGGCATAAAATGCATGAGCAAGAGATATCAAACTAATAAGGATGAAATTAGGCATTTTGCATCAAAGAGGCATTAAGGCATCCAAATCTTAAACTACCATAGCCAAAAGCTATAATAATGCATGATAATCATCAGAGGGTGATGGAAACATGGAAAGCTCACTAGAATGATGAAGATGCTGAAAAACAGAGAATACAAGTGATAGAGTAAGAAGTTATACCAACAAACTTTAATTTTAGGTCAAATAGTTAGAACAGTAGAGTTGGCTTGAATTTCCCTTTTTTTCTTGTTGTTAATAGGCAAGAAAAAGAGAGAAACAATGAGACTTTGGTTCTGGTATGGATGAGGGTTATTTTTAGAAAGTGTAGAGGTTAAGGTGAATGTTTTAGGGCTATTTTTGGGTACTGAATGAAGAGCTACAGGATTTGGTTTTCTTGCTGTAGGAATGTCTTTTTGGAAGCTAAAAATAAGTTAGAATCTAACCATTTTTAGCTGAGATATAAGTGATCTATTTATACTAGTATTTTGGAGCCAATTCAGAGGTGTTTTTAGTCATTTCTTAAGGGGGACAAAGTGTGTCAGCTTGGTGGCTATAGACTGGCTATAGGGAGCAACTTACTGCCTGTGTGATGGACATAGGGTGGCTAGTTTAAATGCTGAATTGATTTTTCAGCAAATAGGGTGGCTGATGGTGATCCTAGTCAACAAACTAGGGAGGAGTAGGGTGATCATGTGACATTAAACTTTTTTATCTAATTTAGACTTCAAAAAAATGTTTTCATTAATTCAAAAGTCCAAATTCATAATTTGATATTGATTTTAATTTTTTTATGCATAAATATAAGTTAAAATCAAGTTTTGGATCAATAGTGAATGAGTTAAACATGCTCGAATCATGGAAAATTAGCCCAGTTGCTAGAAAAATTAGCCCAAACAAAATAAGGTGTCTACAGCTGCCCCTCTTTGATTGTTGTTGAGAATTAAGAACAGGGTAAAGACAAATAGACATTATTTTGTCTGGGGTAGAACAATGGTCCCTAGAACACCTAAAGAAATAAATTGTAATTAACTTCATTATGATAAGTGCAGTGTATTAGCAGCAATCCTGATAGAGGTTTAAGTAAATTTTGTAAGGTTTGCCTCCCTACTAGGGTGTTAGGTTTTCTAAGGTTTAAACCTCTTAGGCAAGTACAGAGTAATATGGATTTTCGATGTGGGTGCCGCCAGCTTATGCAGGTTTTGACTTAAACTTGGGTGACACCAACTCGTGTGAGCTTTGATTCTAGTGCCGCCAGCATGTGCGAGCTTTGACTTAGACTTAGGTGCCACCAGCTTGTATGGACTTTGACTCAGACTTGGGTGCCACCAGCTTGTGTGGGCTTTGACTTAAACTTAGGTGCCACCAGCTCGCGTAGGCTTTGATTCGAGTGTCACCAACTTGTACAAACTTTGACTTAGACTTGGGTGCCACCAGCTTGTGTGGGCTTTGAAAATATGCCACTGACTTATGGGCTTTTGGAAAGGATGCCACTAACTTATGGGCTTTGAAAAGTGTGCCACTAACTTGTGGGCTTTAAAAATATGCCACTAACTGGTAGGCTTTGAAAAGATGCCACTAACTTGTGGGATTTGAAAATGGTACCACTAACTTATGGGCTTTGAAAAGGTGCCAGTGACTTGTGGGCTTTAAAGAAGTGTCGGCTTGTTGGCTTTGAAAAATATGCCACCAGCTTGTGGGCTTTGGAAAGGGTGCCATTAACTTATGGGCTTGATGTGGGTATGATTAGCATCAGGTTGTTTGCAGACAAGTTTGTTGCCAGTAGCTCGTATGGGCTTAAGAAGGTTTCTTGATAGGTGCCTCCTAAATAATGCTTGGTTTATAAAGCTTAGAGTTCTTACTAGAGACTCCTTAGAGGTTTGGTGAACCTGGCTTGAAGTAACATTGCAAAAATCATGACATGTGATGATAATGTGAATGCATGATATGGAATGCTATCATGATTGCATGAAGTGAAGTCTAATACAGGAGATAGCCATAGTTATTTTTGCACATAATTTAGACTCTCATAGGGATGGTGATTCATCTTTGTTGCAACTCTAGACGTGAATTTTCTTATTTTCGATGGGGATTATAGGTTCTCCCAGCTCCATTAGGGATAAGACAAAAAATCTATTCTCAAGAATTTAGATTATTGCATTTCTCGATTTAGGAGGTTCAATCATTTTTTGACAATTAGAAGGTGTTGTCAAAAATTTGGAGACTATTTACCTGATTAGGTTGATGTCTCAAGTTTCAATAGGATTTGGGTAGAATGCATGGGTCAATTTTTGGTTAGCTTAAAATGTTTTTTTTCTTGAGATGTGGCTTGTGAAAGTAAGAAATGGTTTGGTGTATGGTCATGTCGAGTAGGTGTTTGGGCATGAAAAGTGTATGATCTTGACGATCATGGCATGAGCAGAGTTCCTTATGCTTTTCTCTTCCTTTCAATGTAAATCGAGATGTCCTAATGCATATTTTAGTTGATTATCAAACATTATCAACTAAATGACAAGTGCAATATGAATTGTACAGGGATTTAAAAAAATGAGGCAATATTTATTCATGACAACAAAAAGACATAACTCAGTATATCAAGTGATAGGGTGGCCAGAAGGATGACCTCTTGGGCAAAAGATACCTCTGATAATCATGATATGGATGTTCCTTAGGTACTTTTTAGGATCTTCCTTAAACAGTAAATGTGACTAGTATGAGCTGATCTTTGGAAGATCTCTAGGATTGCTTTGCATTGTCTTATATGTACTCTTAGTTTATGCCCCATCAAAATTAATCTTCTCAACTTGCCCTGCACATTTTCAACTGTAGTCAGGTTGGTTGCCCATATGCCCTTTTTGAAATTTTGTCTAGACCCATTTTTGTTTTATTTTATTTTATTTTTTTATCTTTGTTTTTTTTATTTTCTTCATTTTTTTGTTTTTGCTCCTTTTTTTGTTGTTTGTTTTTGTTTTTTTTTTGTTTTCTTTTTTTTAAAGGATGCCTTTTTAGGTTTTTGCCCTCTATGTGTAATATTTCTTAATTAAATCTGAGTTGACTGGGTTAGGCAAGACATTACCGTCCATTTTTGATAAGATTAGGGCCCCTCTAGAGAAGGCTTGTTTCACGACATATGGTCTTTCCCATTTAGGGCCACTTGCCCCATGCATCTTTTTTAATTGGGAGGATCTTATTTAATACCAATTCACTTGGGTGAAATTGTCATGGGTTCGGATCATGCTTCTTTGATACATTTGACCATGGCAGAAGGCTTTCATGCATTTTTCCTCGATAAGGTTGAGTTGGTCGTACCTATTCTTGACCCATTCAGCTTTTTCAAGTTTGGTTTCCATCAAGACTCTTAAAGAAGGGATCTTGACTTTGATAGGCAATATAGCTTCTATTCCATAGAAAAGAGAAAATGGGGTTGCACTCATGGAAGTGCGAACTGAGGTCCAATAGGCATGAATTACAAAGAATATCTTCTCATACCAGTCTTTGTAAGTCTCAGCCATTTTCTTAACTATTCTTTTAATGTTTCTATTGGCTACCTAGAATGCCCCATTCATCTTTGGGCGATAAGGGATAGAATTATGATGTTGGATCTTGAACTGTGAGCAGATCACTTGCATCATTTTATTATTTAAGTTGCTTGCGTTGTCTGTGATGATTTGGTTTCGAAAGCCATATTTACAAATGATATCCTATTTGACAAACTTACAGATGGTCGATCTAGTGATATTAGCATACAAGGCAGCCTCCACCCATTTGGTGAAATAGTCGATCGCTACCAAGATACGATGCCCATTGGAAATTTTAGAGGTGATTAGCCTGATCACATCCATGCCTTACATGGAGAAGGGCCATGGGGCTGTCATGACGTGAAGTGGTGTTGGAGGGACATTGATCTTGTCTGCATAGATTTGACACTTATGGCATTTTCAAGCATAATTGATGTAGTCTTTCTCGAGGGTCAGCCAGTAATAACCTTTTCTCATGATTTACTTGGCCATCCGATGTCCATTAGGATGTGTGTCACAAATCCCTTCATAAACGTCTTCTAGGATCATTTTGACTTTATAAGTGTTAAAGTATCTATGTAATACTTGATCGCAACTTCTTTTGTATAAGATTTTTCCATCGAGAACAAATTCCATAGCTAGCCTTCTGATAGTCCTTTTTTCAGTCTCAGTTGCATGTTTGGGATATTGTTGATCCTTGATGTAAAGAAGGATGTCATAGTACCAGGTAGGCCATTATTCTCTTTTTTGATACTATGATAATGAACTGAAGTTGTGTAGATGCTTATCTGGATGGGAACAATGTTTGACTCCTGGTAAATGACTTTAAACATGGATAATAAGGTAGCCAAAGCTTCAGCTATTTGGTTCTCTTCTCAAAGTAAGTGTTAAAAGCTAATATCATCAAATTCTTTCTTTAGCTTTGTTATCAGCTTCCCATACTGCATTAGCTTGGCATCGCGAGTTTGCCATTCTCTTTTCAATTGGTAGATGACTAGGGCTGAATCATTGAACACCTGTAATATCTTGACATTTCTCTCAATGGCTACTTGAAACCCCATGACACAAGCTTCATATTCTACGATATTATTCGTGCAGTCAAAATTTAGCCTTCCTGTGAATGAATAATGACTCTCGTTGGGTGACATCAATATTACCCTAATTCCATGTCCTAAAGCATTTGATGCTCCATCAAAATGCATCTTCCAGGATTAATCTTAGTTGAAGGCATTTTCATCTTCAGATAT
>JBBYHM010379670.1:0-16354 GCA_038381775.1 Adansonia rubrostipa
TTTTGTGTGTGTATATATATATATATATATATATATATATATATATATATATATATATAAATGAGTCTTCACACCTTTGTAAGATTCACAATTGCATATGAACGATGCACAAATATGTATAATCCACATGAATAAAGACAATAGTGAAGTTTCAGCTGCAAAAACTTGGAACTGATATTTACAGAATTGTTGGAGCATATAAATGTAATTGCACTTAAAAGTTATAAAGATCTATAAAGTTTGGCAGCAAAAGATGAATCCATATTTAACTCAACAAAGTTCAAATTTCAGACTAATCCCATACTGAATAGCTACATATACCTTGATAATGTCATCTGCAGACTGGCAAAGCTGGCAGTACGGACCCCTAATATTTTAACCACCAGCTACTGTCCGTTCAATAATGTTTGCAACATTTATGCACTTCTGACAAACTTGCATCTGGGAGGAGTCGCTAAGGGTGAAGAGGCGCTCGTCCAAGTTGGCTGATGCACCATGAGCAATGAGGCAGTCACGCCTAAACTCCCCAAATTTGATACCACCATAACATTTCCGGTCAGCAACTGGCTGCCTCGTAAGTGGGTGTACAGGTCCAGTGTTCCGAAATTTCACCTTGTCTTCAGCCATGTGGATCAGTCGCTGGTAGAATGTTGGACCCATAAATATAAGTGACTGAACCATCTCACCAGTTCAACCATTGTAAACTCTCATTTCCCAATTTTGAAAATCCAACCTTGTAACACATATTCAACCAAGTAGATAAGAAATCCTTCATTTTAAATAATAATAATAATTACAAGAAAAAAATCCACTAATAGTAATAGAAAATGGAAAGGACAACTTAAATATAAAAGGTTCAGACAGCAAATTAAGCTTAGAGGATACATTGGAATAGCATAGTGCCACAGGCAACTAACAGAGAAATATAGCTTATGAGAGTAAAAATGTGAAAAACATCGTGTAATAGTCAGCAAATCTGTTGCAGGTTTAATCATTAATGGCATTGATACACCAAAACAACCTACAAGAGAGACGAAAGAAATTGACATCATCCCCCCCCCCCCCCAACAGAAATGGCCCACCTAAGATTCTTGTATTCAAAAATCCACGATGAGTGCACAGTGAGCATGCAGGTCAAATTGTTTTGAAACAATCTGTTACCTGTGAAGCTGTTCTGTGATGACATCTATGGAAAGAGAGGAGAAAGGGGTAGCATATTTCTTTGACCCAACACAGGCAATCCCCTTTCCCAAACCAGCCTCCAATATTTGACCTGGAATTTGTCGTGAAGGAAATGCATGTGGGTTAATTACGATATCAGGAACAATTCCCAGAGTTGTGAAAGGAAAATTCTCGAGATTCCAAAAAACAAAGGACACCATTTTGCCCATGCATGCTTGAGAACTTGTCTCCAAGACAGGGAGAACGAACCTGAAAAATATACCATAAAAGCAACTAATGAACATCTTAAAAGACTTAGCAGCAATAGATGCTATCCTGCACAACAACAAAATACATTAACACTACCATGTATCTTCCAATGGCACACATGATCAAGTAAATGGATCCATAAGCTCAAATATTTTCAATCGAGCTAAAGTCAGATGTCTTTGTGATTGTAGACTTAAGTAATATTACCTCTCTGAGATATACCACAGAAAAAATTTTCCCATCATCATTTGAAGATAGCACAACTTTCTGAACCATGCCTCTTTTGGTGTGCTTCAGTTTTACACCATGATCAGCTCCAGATTCTGCATACCTCCGAATGACAATGTCACCAGAATGCAGGTGAGCACCAATATAAGGAAAACCATCATCATCATCAAGGCTGTCCACACGTCCAATCTTACTTTCTATTTTTTCAAAATTTACAACATCTTCGGCTTTTCGGCTCTTCTCCTGAATTTCCTTGTTAGCAACTTCTGCTTTGTAACTCCGTACATGTTCAGTATGGAACATTCCATGCTCTATAGATGCTCGGTTCATTACCAAGGAATCCTCTTGGTAGTATCCAAGATGAATATTGACTACCACAATAGCATTATGGCCATTGTACAATTCTGGCCTCGGTAGCATTCCATTCTGACCTAGAAGATATCCTAATTTTCCCAGACAATCAGATGTCATAGTACGAAAAAGAGGCCTCTGAGGGTAATACATTTGGTGGGTAAAAGTGTCAACTCTGATGTTCGGGTTTGTCGTAGCAAACCCAATGGGCCTGTTGAGAGTGCTTCTGGGCCTGGTAGAGAACTCTCCCCGCATGATCACGATTTGCAAATGGAATGATCCCGCAGCTTAAACCCAAAAGAAAAGACATGTCAAGCTCACGATGTGTATACTTAACAGGTGGCTTCCCCTAAACCTCCGCAAAGAGGTACTTGATACCCCAAGCAGTTTTACAATCTTCTTCTTCTTCAATACCTATCCCTTTGCCTAAAAGGGTCTGGAAGGTGTAGTTTTCCTTCCCCTTAAATGCTTTTAGTTTGGTTAGATTCTCAACAATTAAAAGCGGACGCAGAATCCTGCTGGCATCAGAAAAGTTGCGCACCTCTCCGTTATGCTCATCTCTTTTAATTTCCACCTACAAGATACCAAAAAAGATGAGGAGAGCAATAATAATCAACTACAGAATAAAAACAGATTAATTTTCACAGAACTACTCTTCTACAAGAACCAAAGTTTGGGGTGTTCTAAGTAATTTTACCTTTTTTCTTTACTTCTTATTAAAAGAAAAAGATGCTTAGCCTAGGACTTCACTTTTCTGGTACAGCTGATTAAAATTGTTGATAACTCTCCTGATACATGAATGGCAAGATATGCATGGCATTTTAAAACTGAAGAATTTTAAAGTTATGCAGTCTAAGAAATGAGATGGAAATCACCTGATATGGCAATTCATTCCTGCGTCACTTTCTTCTAATCTCAGCATCAAACAAAAGGGAATCTTCACAAACCCCAACCCATTCCCCATTCAGAAAGACCTTACCTTTCCCATCAAGCAAGCTAGAAGTATCATTAACCACTTCATTATGGAATCAAACAATTTTTCGACTATGGGTTACACTATATTTGTGCTCACAAGAGCTGTGGTAGCCAATTTTTCACAAGCCCACAATTTTCACCATCTGGAGTAGAGAGGAAGCAAACTTCTCCCCAATGAGAAGGATGTCTGCAATAGAATATTATATCAGAATTGAACAATATTATAGCCGACAAAAATCTCAAAAGATTTAAACTCATAATTCATAAAGAACCAAATGCTCAAAAGCTAAAGCATTTCAAACCAAAAGATGCAAACATCAAGTCTACCAGATTTTACAGGAAAGATGACCACATCAACACAGAAAACTGCATATAGAATCATAGATATATTTAACTACTTCAACTTCTATCATTGATGGTAGCATCTATTTTATAGATGAATAATCCACAGTTCTGACGTGAAATGAATGACTTCCAGATCAAATATAAGAATGCGATATACAGTTTGCAAGGATCCATGTCCATGCAATTGCATAAATCAAAGTAACCTAACCATCAAAGCCAACTAAACTCATTTTATTGATCCCACAAAGTTCTGAACATAAAAATTAACATTAACAGATTAGCAATAGGTCACTATAAAGTGCAATAAATATCACACTTTTGCAACAATGGATTACTAGAAATAAAAGTCTGAAAAAACTTACGGATATCTTGCATCTCCAACCTTCCCAGTGTACTGAAACTGCTGACGTGTTTTCCTCAAATCAACCATTGTCTGCAATGGATTTGCTCATCCAAGATTTGCCGCTACACCTAAAATCCTTTCCATCCTTTTGCAAGGATGTGACCATGCTCCAGTAGAAAAGGCTCTGGAAAGCCGGTTTGTAACTATGGAAGCATCAAGATAATGCTTGATTGGATGAACAGTACGATCTTTATAAAGATCTCTCTGTAGAGTCTTTGCCATACGCCTCCTTGCATGTGCAATGTGAACTTTCAGTTCACGCTCAAGCAGTTCACCAGCCAACTCTAGCCTCTTGTTCCTAAAATCATCTCTATTGTCACATTTTCTACGACCGGTGTAAGCTTGTAAAAGACACTTTACCATGTATCCCAGGAAGCGAGCTTTTTGCTTGAAACCACAGAGACTGGGAAATAGATACATGTTAAGGCACTCTTCACCGCCTTCTTCAGGCGGAAATCTGGTTTCTCTTCGCAATTTTTCTACATGGTTCAGAGCATCCCTTCCTTCATGAAAATTATTACATTTGCAATCAGCATCACGAATTGAGGCAAGCAGTATGTTTGATAAACTGGAATCATTGCTTCCATAATCAATCAGACTTATAACTTCCTTGTCCGATTGTACACCAAGGACAAAAAAAAAAATTCACACTGGAATCTCAACTGACAAGAAAAAAAAGTCAGGACTTTCCATCCCCCCTTGATATATTCAACTTTTGAATTCTCCACTTGTCTAATAATTAACCCATTTCTCTTCACCTCTCACCTATAAGCAACTGTCCAGCCCTGTATGTTTGGAAGCCAGAGTCTCTTCAGAGAAATTTGCTCTTGCGCAATAAATATCTATAATAAAACATGGCAAAAACATCATATATGATTTTACAGAAAACAATAGCTAAAAAGTATTTGGCTCTATAGGTAGAGTGCTTAGCACATTGAAGTCCTGTTCGGCAATTATGGAGTAGGGATACTGCTAACAGGTCAACTGACAATAAAAAAAATGGAACAGTACAGATTAAAAATGTCGGACTTACCTTCTCGGCACCCTTGATCAGAAACTAGCCTCTAGGTATTCCTACATTTCCCTTACTATCTGGTGAGGCCCTCATTGTACCCAAATCTAAAAAGAACAGAAATAAAGTTAAACCCCATTAACTTTAAGGTTCAAACAAACGTAAACGTCCTCAAAAATCATCGAACGAAGAACAAATTTTTTAAGGCTTCAACAAACAGGAAGTGTTTCAGAACAGCGAAGGAAAAAACTGAAAAGCAAAAGAATAATATATATATAGATATATATATATATATTTAGCAACATATAGATAATCAGCAAAGGAAATGAGAAAGGCTTACACTAAAAGCTTGTTGAGTGGATTGAGAAATTAAGAAAAAACACCCAGAACCTCTAACAATCTTCTCCGTGATTAGATGTAAAAATCAGTGATTTCTAAGGTTTTTACGGTCTCTGTTAAGCAATGTGGATCGAAATTTTTACAGGTTTTTCTCAATATATCAGCCTCTCAAACGAGTAAACTTTCGAGTTTTCGGAGAGTGAAAAAAAAAAAAAAAAAAAAACCTATATTTTCCCCAACAGAGACGAATACGATCAGAGGAATAATGTTGGGCCAATCCCAATGAAGAGCTCCAATAAGAGTAAAGATAGAAACAGAAGCTGATATACATGGATCTCCAATTTGGACTAAAAAAATGATAGGCTTAGACAAATTCTAAATATGGGCTTGAAGTGGATTTCTCAAAGACCCATTTGAATTCGGTGGGCTAAAACCCTAATCCCCCTTTCTTTTTTCTTATTCGATTTTTTTTTCAAGTGGATCAATGGATCTGAATCGAATTAAAAAAAAAAACAAAAAACAAAAACTGATGAAAGATAGAGACGTTGTTGGACAAAAGAAAGAAAAAGACAAAATCCCTTAGACTGCGGCCAACTTGAAGAACGCAACGTAAATTCTATCACATCACCCTTTTTTTTCAACCCCTTTTTTCTTGCTGTCTGATGAAACCGCGTACGCTAATAAAGTCTGTTTGCAGTTGTCAATCAATTTAATTCTTTCAACAAAACACCCAAAGATATAAAATAAATAATTAAAAAAAACGAGTCACCTGAAAAAGATAAACTTACGCAAAAGAAATATATATTATATAAAAGATATTAAAATTTAAAAATTAAATTTTTTAAATTTTTTTTAAAAAATAATTATATAAATAAATTGTATTGAATTTTGAGTTTCATTGTTACATATTTATGTGATTATACAAAAAATTAGAGTTATTGAATTAAGTTATTTAAAAAATTTAAAATTTTAATATCCGTATGATTTTTATGATATGAAAAATTCGTTGCTAGATAGGATGTATAGTCCCGAAATTAGGGTGTAAAGTCTTATTAATTCTGTACAGATCTTAACATTTGAGATTAAAGTCAACAAGAAATCATGGGTAAGATTCGAAATCAAAATTACATTCCATGTGAAGGAGTTAATTTATGGACTGGACCAACTTTCATTCACTAACCCAAGAGGGCCTACTATTTAGATTTGTTTGTGGATAGAATTGTAATCTAAAAATTTTTTAAAAAATTATTTAAATTTAAATAAAATAAATTTAAATTTATAAAATTTTTATATAATTTAACTTACACAAATTAAACGGATAATTTAATTTTTAAATAAGTTTAATATTATCTTTTTAGTTGGTAATTCTAAGCTCTTGGGGAGCTGGGCCAATTCAAACCGCTAACTGATTCCTCCAAGCAAAGTGTTTATTGTCTTTTTGACCAAGTAAGCAAGCGTAAAGAAAATGATCATGTGTGTATGCAAGCTAAGAGGCAGAAAAAAAAAAAGGAAAATATAGGAGAAGACGCAGACAAGTTAATGTCTGTAATTTGATGGAAGGTCTATATTCGATGTTGTTATCACAATGTACTAATTTTGTCAAACTTTTTCTCATTTGTTCAATGGACTATACGTGCTTGCATGTGAGCCCTTTGAAACCTTCAGAAGATTTTATTTACTCGATATGTTATTTAAATTAAAAATAAATATTATATATAAATATATTTTTAATATGAATATATTTTATTTTTTTAAATTTTTTATATATTTATAAAATTATAAAATTATATTTATATTAAATATATATAAATTTTAAACAAAAATGTGTTAAAAGAAAATGAAAAACTCAAATTTACACCCGAATCTTGGCTAATAAGAAAGGACAGGTATATCCATCACATTCAATCAATTCGTCACCCCATGTTACTGCTTTCGGGATTCCATTCTAACGCGTTTACAAAGTGGGCCCTCTCTTTTTTTTTCCTTTCTATGGATTTCATTTTTTTTTTATTCGTCTTGTCTTAATCCTAAGCTGATTTCAATGTCTTAATATAAGAATATTTAATATATCAGGTCGAAGGTTAGCTGTAAACCAAGAGTGAGACCAACATTTTAAATGTTTTTACTATCCAATTACATGCTGTTTGCTGCTCTTGTTTCCAAATCCCTCAAAGCAAGTTGCAACGATTATTAATAAGCTTTTGAAAGATTAATACAGGGGTTAATTTAGAACGTTAAGCTCTCGTAGTTTGTCCTCCAAGAAAAGGCCATAGAACAACGAACATGTGGAATAAAATTATAAAAAAAAAAATAAAGAAGCCATTTTCATGAACTTGCTCTTTCTTTTGGTGTCGTGTGGGTTTACGGCTCAAACAAGGAAGGAAAAGAATCAGAAATGGCAGCTGCGATTGTTTCAAAATTCAGGGTAACTTTAAAGTGGAATTCATTAACAATCTTTTTAATTCAAGCAAAAAGGTTGAAACATTATCTAAAAGAAATGGTACAATATATTATATATATGTATATGTGTGGAAACAATTAAATTAGAGACATGTTCAAATGTAGAAGATTAGTACTATCTATTTTTCAGGACGGTGGATTTGCTAAACCGAATAGTTCAAACTTATATGGAAGGTTTTGTTTCACGCACGTGGCTAAACAGAACATATGGGACATAGCAATCTACTCACACATGCTAATGTTTTTCATATGCATTGAAATTTGCTGCAATTTGCATAATTCTTCGCCTACTTTTATTTTTTTATAATAAGAATCACTATTTAAAAATAAAATGATAAAAAATAAAATTTAGATTCTAAATTGATCGAATGTTATTTAAAAATAATTATATAAGTTAATTAAACTAAGCTTTTGATTTATCAATACAAATATATTTCAAGCTTTATCGAGCTAAATTAAGTTACAACTTTTTTTTTATCGCAGGGAGGCCCTTGGCTTAGAACTTTAGAAGTAAAGAATGAAGAAAGTGGAAAAAAGAATTATAAAAAGAAAAGAAAAGTACATATCTGCTGCAAATTGCTCCTCAACTATGTCAAAAAATTAATTTTCATGAATATGAAAGGGTACATATATTCCACTTGTAAAGTAGCCCACCTTATTTTGTAGAAAATTAATCTATATTATCTACCTTTGTTGAGCCATCACCCTTCTCTTTTTCTTAATTAATTACTAATTAGTGCTGTTTATGTCAAGGATTAAAAAATAATAATAATAATTAAAAAAAAAAAACTTTCTGAGTTATGCCTAAAACATCAGGTGATTCGGGGCAAATTGATCTGATAAATTTTGATCAAATCATTCGGATTGGTATGGCAATCATGGCAGTCCAATATTGGGATTGACTTAATCATTCCCTACTGCAATTTGATGCACAGAATCTTTCCTTGAGGGAACAATTTGCTTTGCTGGTAGGGTCTATTATATGAAATAATCTGTTCAAACTCACCCACATGATGCCATTTCGGTCATCAACTGTTTCCAACAAACATACTAAAACAAAAGTCTTTAAGGATCCTCATAAAAACTTCCATTATAAAAATTGTTTCAATAAATCTGATTTTGTGATATGTTCAAAGATTTTTTATAGTTCAAAAAGGAAGGTATAAACAAAAGACTAAGTAATTCTCTGAACTTAAAAAGACCATTCACATGAAGAATCTGTTGGAACGTGACCTTGGATTTTTCAGGAGCAAGTATGGGTGATAATAAGCAACAGTTTAATATCCTAAAAATTGTTTTTTTTTTTTACTTGATGAAACAAAACCTATTATTATAACCATGTCAATTGAATCTGGTCAGTTATGAAATTTTCCTTCACCTATTAATTCAACAATCATCACTTGGCAATATTTTACCAACTGTAACTAAATAGACAAAGAAAAGAAAAAAAAAAAAAAAACCTTTGAACTCTTAGTGGGCCCAACAAATTTCTCAAGTTGGATGACAGTAAATTGCCCCATTTGTCTGTCGAGTGTCAACTACAAAAAGCCCCCTGCCCTTCCCCTCCTTGCTCAGCATCACTCTCTTGCTTCGTTTGCTCATTCACAAACACTTTGTTTTTTTCTTTCCAAAGGAAACGTTTCTTTTTTTCTTTTCCCCTCTAACATGGCCAGACCACAACAACGATATCGAGGTGTCCGACAAAGGCATTGGGGTTCATGGGTGTCTGAAATTCGCCACCCTCTCTTGTAAGTTAAACTTTTAGTTTCAAATAAACATGAACTTGTCAGCCTTTCGGGCATTATTTTTTTTAATTCCTTATACGAGTACTAAATGAAACTTTCCGTTTGTGCAGGAAAACTAGAATTTGGCTAGGAACATTTGAAACGGCAGAAGACGCGGCCCGTGCCTACGATGAAGCCGCGAGGCTTATGTGTGGACCAAGGGCTAGAACCAACTTCCCTTACAACCCGAATGCCCCTCAGTCATCATCATCCAAGCTTCTCTCAGCAACTTTGACAGCTAAACTACACAAATGCTACATGGCTTCGCTTCAATTGGCCAAACAACAATCAGGGCAGGAGCCACAAAATATGGCACCGAGACCAACTCCAAATGTTTTCAGCAACAACATCATTGCAGGGAGAGACAGTGGAATGGGTGTTCGACTGCTGGAAAATAGACCATTGCCGGTTAAAGAGAACGAAGCGAATTGGGTTTTTAAGAAAGCTAAAGTTGAAAGCACCCAGCAGTTCAAACCTCTTGAAGAGGATCACATTGAACAAATGATTGAGGAACTGCTTGACTATGGCTCCATTGAACTATGCAATGTTTAGTCTCCATAGGATGTTAAGGATGTCAAGCCCCTTTTTTCTTCTTTTTTTTCTCTATATTTCTTCCCTTTTCTGTTTTCACCAGTCAAAGAAAACGTAGGGCTGAGGCTTAAGGCTGGCTGGTCCTTACATTTTTATTCCAAGCTAATGGCTTCGCTAATTTTAACCCATTCTTCGTCAACCTTCCCACATGCTATTTTCCAAGTATTCTAGACCCTCTCTATAGGTCCCAGTGTCTACCAAGTGACCCCATTTGCGGATGCTTAATGTACAGTAAGCTCTGTTATGATATAATGTTACTATGAAATTATCATCTGCTCTGTCTCTTTTTTTTTTTTTTTTTCAATTATGGATTCGGAGGATGAATTGCTAGGAATTCCTTTTTTGTTTTTTTTAACTCCTTTGCATTTCAAGGTTCTTAATCTTGCATAATAAATTACTTCCATTGACAGATTTTCACAATTCAAATGAGCTACAGCTAGCTAGCTGTCTAGAATTAGGCAAAAGTCATGCATGTCATTTTCAAAGAAACAAACGATACAAAAACCATACAACATCCTTTTATTATTTTCAAAGTATCCCCACCAAACTGTCGTGCGATGAGCCTATAACAAATAAAAAACAACATATCAACCAAATTATTACTCTCTTTGACAGGGTTTTCCGTGATGGGCGGATCCAATTTTTGATTCTTAAACGAGCTTTCTTGGTTCTATTTTTGGCAACAGTCTTTCGGAGTTGGCCGAGGATATCAGAAAGCATTAACATGATTTTTACTCATTCCGAGTTAGAAGTTGGAAGATACTTCTTTTGGAAATTAACCAATGATCATGAAAAAGGAACAAAAAAAATTTTTTGATACGGAACATGGCCTGGAAAACTTATGAGGGACAGATTCTTTTTCGTCACAATTGATGGGAAATAATCATAACAAAGAAGTTTAAACAAGTTGAATATGTCTTATGGAAATTTTGGTGATAAAATTGAATTCAGAGCGCATAGATAGATATAGTCCTTAGCCAAAGAATTTTAGTAGTTCTTCACATGCTTTAGCAAGCATAATAGAATAAATAAATAAATAAATAAAAATTTATTTTGATCAAATTCCTTTGCGATAGAGTTGGCAAAATAACTTGAACTCGTCGAGTTTCGACTTGATTCAGATCTTATAAGGATGATTTTTCTTAAATTAAGGGTTAGTTTTTTATTAAAAGTTTCGAGTTCAAATCAAAATGATTTTAAATAAATTTTGTCTATCTCAACTCAACATATTTACTGGAAATACCTTTCTTTTAATTTTATAATTATTTTTTTATATATATTTTAGTTTATGATTATTTAATTTTTCATATGTATTGGCTTTAATCAAAATCAAAGACTAAAATTTTTATTAAAATCAAATTTAAAATAGAATCTAAATTAAAATCAAGTCAGGATCATAACAAAAAAAACCATCCCGTCCCATCTCACCTCGTTGCCAACCGTAATCACGGACGGTAAAATTGAACAACCTTTGTCGAATTATTAGGTTTGAAAGGGTGTCTTCTAGGTTCCTTTTTTCAACCAAGCGCAGGCTTTTGGTTGGGATCGGCGCTGCTAAAGATTAAAGAAAAAGAGGACACTGAATGTGATTGAGTGGGAGTTCTAATGATTTCTTTGTAGGTCCATCTGATTCTTTCCTCTCTCCCCTCTTCTCACTCTGATGGTGTTCAGGTCAAGAAGCCGCGTTTAACTACCTTTATGCATTATCGTCATCAGATAGTTTTGGAGCCTCACACTTACCAAGACAAGCATTTCGTTTCTATTCACTCCCCACAGTTTTTACATAGAAGGAAGCTGGCAAGCACTTGAACAGGGAAGGGTTAGGGACAGAAAATTTTAAATCTCCGGTTTAATAAACGTTAACTCATAAAAATATATAAATTAATTAAATTAAATTAAATTATAGATTTAAATATTTTATATTTAATACGTTATTTTTGTTTAATTTTAAAAAAATGCATTAATTATATATATTTTTCTATATATATCATTTAAACCTTTGCCATTAGATACCGTTTAATATATTCCTTTTAAGTTTATCAAATAGTAATAGTATAGCCAAAAATAGCAGTATTCAGTTTCTAAAACAGGCCAGTAAGCTAATTTAACAAATCCCATGAATGAGGAAATTAGAGCATCTTAGGATATATATACATCATACCTTTACTAATTGCAAACATTGATTAAACACCCTGATTAGCTACAATGCTTGCCTTTTTTTGTCAATAAAGTTTCCGCAGGGACTTATAACAGGAGATTTGGTAACTTTGACCTGTTTATTATAGTATTATTTTCACTTCAGTTTATTTTCGTGTCGATTTTCCTCTTATGAGACGCTTTCAATTAAGAATATGACTGGGGAATTTACTCCGAAAGTCATTTTTATTTCGTTAATTAGCCAGGACTTCCATGGCTCAAACTGACAAGCCATTTCGGCTAATGTGGGCCTAAATTAATCTTGGTCATTTCAGTTGCTTTAATTTCTTTCTGTTCTGTCGAGGTCAGTTGGTGATAAATATTGATTACAAATATCAGTGATAAAGAGAGAATTGAAACCATCAAAAGAACGAATGTAGTGTCACGTTGTGACCTCTACTTAAAATCTGACGTTAGTACTCCACATTTGTAAGCCTTCTTAGATGGTTTTATACTTGGATCGATAGAACATTTTATTTGAACCAAGAAAAGGAAAATCTCTATGCAATTAACCTGTAGTTGCTTTAATTTCTTTCTATTCTGTCGAGGTCAGTTGATGATAAATATTGATCGCAAATATCAATGATAAAAAGAGAATTGAAACTATGAAAAGAACGAATGTAGTGTCACGTTGTGACCTCTACTTAAAATCCGACGTTAGTACTCCACATTTGTAGGCCTTCTTAGATGGTTTTGTACTTGGATCGATAGAACAGTTTATTTGAACCAAGAAAAGGAAAATCTCTATGCAATTAATCTCTAGTTCATGATGAGTTTTGCATGTAAGGCATAAATTAACCTTGTATTCAAGTATCTGAACTATTAAAATGTAATGTTTTGCTTTATGGTTTTTTGGTGTCTAGTCCCTATCAATGAAATTTCATGATGGTTCACCTGTTTGCAAAATTGATTTTGTTCCCCACAACCATTCAAAATAAATAAATAAATAAAGATGTGTTTTTACTCTCATTATATTGTTTTACTTTTGATTCAGCAAATGTAATTAAATCATGGCATGTTATTGAGTTTTACCATCATTGGTAGTTTGAACTTTTGTCACCTTTTGGCCTCTCCTCATATATAACCTGACCTACCTACTTTCTTTATCTCAAGAGAACATGCTCTACGCTGCAACTCCCACCAATTACAGCAAAGGCCCTTGCTTTCATGTATTCGATGGTAAACTGCTAAAAGAGAAAAGGTTCTATTTGCACTTTACTACGAACTGATCAATTGCCAAATAAGTTTTGCGAATTTCACAAATTTTGGCTCCTCACTAATCATAACTATTAAGATGTTTCGTTTGGCTTTCGAAAAAGAATCACGTCTTCTGTATCCTTTCAAAGTGTCCTTAATTAAAGACTATAAATAGCAATTGATTTTTTCTTAAGTTAATGTTAATATTAATCACAACAGGAACATGTATTGCATTCATAAATATGATAAATGCATGTATACATTGCATAATGATTCAAGTCAAAAGTCTTTAAATTATTGGGGTCAGTTTTGGCTCTTATGGACAACTAATCCAATTATTTCCTTTTGGTATCTCAACTGTTACCCCTTGATTTCTCAATCCTCTCTTTAAGTTTAACATCTAACTTGTTTGCCCTATATTGTTTGAAAACTTACAGTGTTTGATTAGTTAATTAGCCCCAATTAAACAACAAATTAATGCCCTGGTAATTGTTTCACTGCCACTAATGCGACAAGCTTTAAAACCTGTTTGAAATTTTGAACTTGTCACGAGGCAAACACGGTTTCGAATCAACTAAGAATGGGAAAAAAAGGTTGAAAAACAGTTTGAAAAAAAATTTTTTTTTTACCAGGATCCTCTGTTGTAAGGTTTCTAATCAAAGAATTGAAGCCAATTGGGGCTCTTGGTGATTGATGTTGAAATTAATATAGTTTTTCGGGTCTAAAGAGGGATCAAACCTAGTAAAAAAATTAGTACTTCTTTTTGTCGTACAAACACTCATTGTAAAAGGGTTCCCTTGAATTGCACAGCTTAGTGAAAAAGGGGAGAACTCAAGAGTCAAAGGTGAGATCTTTATCTGAAAAAAAAAAAAAATGAAAATCAATCATGGTGCATAGAATCTAATGTTGGGAAGAGACAATCATATGGTCCTGATTTAAATTATAATCGTAATGTCATATTATGATTATTATTTTATGATCTATAATCATAATAAATATGGTACGTTTAAAAATCGTTTATAATTATATCCTTTCTCAAAAACCACCCAAAAATCATGTGTGCTTAGATATTGTCTTCCTAGTGGGGGGATTCATCTTTGTTTTAGATGCGTTTGGATCAACTGAGTCATGCAAAAGTCCAAACGGCTAAATACCCTTTTTTTTTTTCAACTCAGAGTAAAGAGAAAAAGTTTGGTGACCCACACCCCCTGAAAAGGCCAAAATACTTTCAACCGTTTATGGAGCATGAAAATAAAAAAAAAAATCTAATTTAAAATTTCTTAAGGGAGAAGCTGATGTATACTTTTGTATGTAGGGTTCTATGTAATAATAATATTTTTTTGTCAAAGGCTTGACATACGGACAATTTTTCTTTCAAGTTAGGTACTTAGGTTCATGGTGCAATGCATGGCATGTAGCTGCCCCCCTCATGTTCTTCCTCTTTCTTTTTCCATTCCCTTCACATGGATGACCATCTGAATTTGCTAACATACATGCACATGGTTTAGGTTTTAACTACTTTTTCCAAACTATGTTAGGCAGGTAAGACAAAGATGAAAGGCCACCCACTTCCCCTTCTTCCTTCCTCCCTTATTAGATTCATCGATATTTATAAATTTATATAATATCTATAATTATATTTAAAATATTATATAATTTTAAAAATTATAATACATTAGTAATTTATTTTATATATAAATTTTAATATATTCATGTATTCACTACTAAATCCACCCTCCTTTCCTTCATTAACTCCCCTTCTCCATCTCTACTACCTTTCTTTTCTCCATCTTTTGTTCCTTCATAAATCATACTTATTATTGAGCATCTTTAATGGAATCATGCACCAATTAATTGTATACTATATCATTTACTTCATTATGTGCCATTGCTGTCAGTATCATCAATGCAATAATAGATAAATCAATCTCTAATTGAATTGAGTTTAAATATGACATTAACATCAAAAATTTTTATTCAAATCTGGTTGGATTTAAAATATAGAATTCAAATTTTGCTCAAACTCATCCATATTTATAAATAGATCGTTCAAGTCCATTTATGCATACCCATAATATATTTTTTTTATAATTTTTTTAAAACATATATTTTTAAAATTTTAATTTTTATTAATTTAATATTTTTATTAAGTTTAAAAATATAAATGATTTAATCTAGTTTTTAATGTTTACACTATAATATTATATATTTTTTATATGATAAAAATTATATAATATACAAAATATAAAATTCATATATATTATATAATAATAAAATGGGTTCAATTGGGCTTCGACCTTGAAAGTTGGAACCAAGACTCAACCCATTTTTCAATCAAGCTTAATTTTTTTGCCCAAGTCTATTTTTCAAAAATAATATTTTTGTCTAAAGTAACCCAAATATTAGACGGACCTTTGAGCTAAGACAAGTAGCGCGACCCTTGAGCAGGTTAACCCTCGA
The DNA here is from genome assembly GCA_038381775.1 of Adansonia rubrostipa. Classification (NCBI taxonomy): domain Eukaryota; kingdom Viridiplantae; phylum Streptophyta; class Magnoliopsida; order Malvales; family Malvaceae; genus Adansonia; species Adansonia rubrostipa. Next base: position 15,773 of record JBBYHM010379670.1, read on the forward strand.
GCAAAACTTGACTTATAGTCCACTATTCATATTAAAAAAATTAAAACTGATCAGTAATCCAAGATCATATGATTTTTTTAGTAGAATGTTTAATCCTTAATTTAAGTAATTTGGAACCTACCAACATCTGTCGGGCCAAGTGAAAAGAAGATTGATGTTCTTTAAGTAAATTCATAGTTTCGAGTCTTTCAAATAAATAAAATAAATTTATCAAAGCATTTTATCTCGTTTGGGGTTTGATCTAACTCGATTTCCAAATAATTAGACCCAACGTAACTATTAAAAAAGAAACAAAATTAGAGGTGCGGAGATTTCTATGTCAAAGAATTTAGGAGTTAAAAAGAATAGTACTTTAATACAATATGTAGTCCTTGGGGGTTTCATACTTTCATTAGATTCCACTTTGATCGTTTACTGCTTTTTCATTAGCGTTTACTGTTTTGCTTTCTATCAACTATCAAGGACAGCAGTTCGAACACTGTATATATTCAAAGATAAATGAATATTAACACTATTTTAAAAGGATTAAGGAATATTCCTAGAGTGAAGAATATTGTGGCAACGGAAAAAAGGAAGTTAAAT